>JAYJMB010073901.1:0-68271 GCA_036873735.1 Pouteria campechiana | reverse complement strand
TCGTTTTAATCATAATAATATGCAGAGAAAAAAGATGATAGATTAAAGTAGTTTTAATGAATAAACAAGATAAATATTTGCTTTAATCAACCATTGAGTTATTTGAGCTAGCATAGATATAAATTATAATTAACCTTATGTGATAGATCAACTCACCTTTTTCTTAAATGATTTTGAGCATAATCATTTAGTTTTATTATTTTATCTTTCTTTTAGTTATGTGTCTTTTAGGCATTCTTAATTTTAGGTTATTTATTATTTGAGAGTCATTTGTCTTACTTCTTGATTATTTTAGGAGTTTTCTTTATGTTTTTCAAAATTCTATGTTCTCCTATGTATATGCATGAATGAACATAGTATATATATATATATATAATATACTGTAAGTGAATCTTTATTTCTATAAATGTATAGTTAGCTAATCAATCAAAATTTTAAGTGTAGCTCTTAATTTCTATAGATGAAGTGTAAGAATAAATGAATAAGCAGAAATAATAAGTAAAGTTTCAAAATTTAATTCTAATCAATATACAAATGAAGGTATGTAGACAAAATTCTAACTATAAACTCTATTTCTCATCATATAAAAATTCAGAGACTAAACTTAGATTTCTATAAATGAATATTGAGACAATTTTAACCAAATATAAACATATATAAGAAAATTGAATATGAACATGTGACCAATTATAATAAATGTGAAAGTTTTAAAAATATAGACTTGTTTCTACAAACATGTAAGTAAACAAAAGTAAATAATTGAAACACCAAACTTAATTTAAAAGAATAAACTGAAAGAAATAAGTAAAATTTAAAAGAAAAGAATATAACTTTGTCTCCATAGACATATGAACAATTGAATGTTGAAAGTAAAGATGTATAAATCAACAGAATTAATAAATTGAAGGACTGAGCATGAATACTTAATAACAAAAAAAATGGGTTGAAGGAAATATGCAAGTAAATTTTCAAAATTCAGATAATGACACATGCAATATTGGTGATTGAGTTTGAATTTCATACTTACACTTACCTTTTCTTTTTATTTCGAAGGAACTTGGTATTTCATCAGATTTTCAATTTGTTTCTTCAAACCAAGCCTCCTTTCTCTTCCTTCTTCTTCAGAAGTATATTTTCTCCTTTCACAGATTTCTTACACTCAAGTTAATCTTAAAAATAACGCAAATGATGTTTGAATGCCAAGTGTTTTTACCCCTTAGTAATTTATCTTTGGCTTGTCTAAAGATTTCTCATATTAGATCATAACCCAAGACATCATTGCAAATGGTGGGACAGAGAGCATGTAGTGAGATTTCGATATTTTCAGTTCTGCTCTTGTTTCATCCTCGCTTATGCCAATATAGATAATTTTCCATAGATGAAAATCATTTGGCTATAAGAAATGTTTTCAATTTCCTTTTCCATTATATCTAGGTAAGTCTATCAAAATTTTGAAACATAGGAGAATTACTACACTTTAAAGAACATAGAGGATGAAATTATTGGGTAAGTCAAATGGATCACTAGAATTGTTTATATAGCCTGCTCTGATAGCACTTGTAGGTTTCTATAAGATTGCTTAACCTAAGAAGGGAGGGGTGAATTAGGTAAATAAAAATAAATTGCGAATCCCCTGTTGGATCATTTTCCTCTTTCTGTGCTTGTGAATGGTGTGGTATAAAATGAATAATGGAAACAATAAAATGCATGAAGAATGAAACAGATTGGCAAACACGTGCACATAAAAAAGGCAATTTTTATAGTGGTTCAGGACCCTGTCCCTACATCCACTCTTCCAAGAGTACATACTCATTGTGCCTTAGGTTCCACTATATCCCATAAAATGGAAATACAGCAGTGCTACCAGCACTCTTCTGGTTTTTACAAGCTCAGCAGGAAACTCACTAATTTCAAAGATCACCAGCAAACTTATTGGTTTTCCAGAGCTTATCAACAACTTATACAATGTGGTTTTCATGACCTCACCGCAAACTCACTAGTTTCAAAGATCACTAGCAAAATTATTGGTTTTCCAGATCTCACCAACAATTCTCTGGTTTCAAGTTTACTAGAAAACTTTTACACTATTACATAGTGTTTCTCTTATACATAAGGGAAGATTTGATCTTTTATAGTTCCAACAATATAGAAAGATCTTCCCAAAATATAAACTTAATGTCCGTAAAAATCTATAGATTGAAGCCCATGAAAGATAGATAACGGTTTAAACTATTGGCCATGAGTGGAAGCATTTACATAAGATTAAGCACACTTGAAAAGCTTCCTCTTGAATCATCCCACCATTTCTCCTTTATTAACTTTATATCTTCGACCGTTGGAGACGATTAGTTCTGTTGCATGTAGATACTAGAGTAGCATTGAATGAATAAGACCATTTGAATTTTCTTACCATTGAAGTCCAGGTCTTTTTGTTTTGTCTCAAGCTAATGTAATGCCATTCAGAGAGAATGATGAGCTATGTTAAAAGGTGCTCCTCGTTTGACTTGTTATAGCTTTGAAAGCCTTTGCAGCATCGCTTATTACTATAATTGGTGACTGATAAAGGTTTGCACAATGTTGGCACTAGTGTAGATGCCACTTCAATGCCAGTTAAATAAATTGATTTTCCTTTGACAAGTCATGACCTCTCTCTGTTTGTATTTATTTGCCATAAGTTGTAGACAAATTCTTCATAGGTCTGTCTGTTAGTTGAACTTCCATAAGAATGATTTTTTCTATTTGGAAGTAGCAAACGAACTTTGAGTGGCACAGATGAAGTTGAATTCTCTAATAGACAAACTCTTCTTTGTCTACTAGAATTCCTCAAGGAGATTTATCTGTTGATCGATCATTCGTGTATGCGCTTTGTCTCTTATAAATAAAAAATTAACTCTTGATTGCTTGACAAAGTTGGGTTGATCGATTGATAAACTTCTCCATCTATATGAACAGACGAAGTGAGGTTTTCTTCTTTTGTTCCTCATTTTCTGTTGAAGGTGACAGATGAAGCTTACTTCAACTTGCTCAAACAGACGGAGTGTGGCATCCATCTGATGTAAGGATAGAAGAATTATGTTCTACTTTGTCTTGGATAGAATACTTTGTATGTTGTATTTGTCTGTTGTAAGTTGTAGATAATCATGCCTTTGTCTATTGAAGTACCTTTTTGGTCCAAGCATCTCTTCGTCTATTTGGCTTTGTCTATACTCACAGTGCGCTTCTACATCATCTTCTACTTTGACTGTTACTTTGTCTGTCATAACAGACAACCTATGATCCCCAGACAAGGTGAAGTTCTTCAACTGTTTTGCACACATTAAGCAACAGAAGGGGTTTGTTCTTGCAACTTCTTTGTTTCTTCATTCTTAGTTTGTATGTCTTGGCTTAGCTAAAGTTACACTCCCTTCTTTGTTCATATTGCCTTTCTATCCTCAGACTAATCTAATCTTCTAACTTTGTTAATCAGATAAAGTTTTCTCCTCTTTGTTCATAATTATCTGGGCGACAATTTCTTCTTTCTTCCTTTTATTTAAGTATTTGATAGAGCTTCTTCTTTCTTTATCTCAGACAAGCTTTGTCTGGTCAGTGTAGATAGTTCAAATTTCTTGAACAATTTTATGCTCTTTGACCATGGCTTCACCTTTAACTTCATGTTTTGCATTTGTCTATTACAATTTTCTCTTTCAGGTTAACAGACAATGTAAACTTGTTGTAGCTCATCTTTGAAGCCTTGTTTGTCTCTCATTGCTTTTATTCGTGGAAGTATCTAATGTAACTTATCTATTGCTTGTCTCCAAACCTTCTATTTTCTATTTCTTCTTCCATGATTTTCATCAATTGAACTCCTTTAGAATGTCATAGATATTTGTGGTAGTTTGTTGCAAATGATCATTATCCTGCACTTAAACTTTTCTGCAATTGCTACGTTGTTAGATTTCATATATAATATTAGAATGTATTTTATCCTCATGTGATCGTAATATTTTGTAAAGCAAGGATAATATACATCTCTATTAAATTTACAATATAAAAGCTTAAGTAATTGTGGTACTTAGTATGATTTAGGAGATTTATGCAGAAAAGATTAATTAATGTTCATGATGTGTGCACCATAAAGTGAAGACTATATGCTTGTGTAATTAAATATTCATGACTATGTGTTTATGTTAATTAATGTTTATCAATTCATAATCATACATATGATTGTTAGAATTTAAGCATATAATTTTCCTTATCTTAATACAAGTTTTGTTATCATTAAAATCATATACAATAATATTGACATAAATCAGAATTTGTAGTTCACTCATGCCACCATAATGGGGTTCCCCAAACCACACATTCACTTAACCTTTTGCATAATTTTATAAATATAATTAGGAATATTTTCTCTCTTTCCATTTATCATTACAAACTTATTTGGCATGTTAAGTGTCACAATCAGCTACATAATAACCTCTAAAAAGTGGTCATTTATTGGTACAATTCAAGTTGAAATCCCATGAAATTCTCATTCCAATTGCCCCAATTTTCCATCTAACTTTAGCTCCCTTTTTTCCTTCAATAAATGCATCTAACTATGTATTTTAGCATGAAATTAAACATCATTAGGGGTTGTGATAATTTCTCCATTCAAATTGAGTTTTGAAGGCAACATTTTCACAAATATCTAATGTGCATGGTAAAAGTCTCAAATTTTCTGTAACTATAAGCTTTTGTTATTGAATTTCCTCATTCTAAATCATCTCAATTTAATCATTAAAATTATAATTACATCACTAATCAACTCAACATGCCTAATCAGCAACCCAACCCCTATTCACATACCAACAAGCACCTCATCCTCTCCCCTTTCATGAAAACGTTGCCCATTTTTTGGGCAGCAACATGTATTGATTTTTCTCCCATATCTTCCCCTATCTCAATACCCATTAATATCACTAATTAAATCTCAAAATGGGGCAGGAATTCCCCCATCTTTGGGCTATCCATAAAATATATCATCCTCATATAGTTTACCAAAAACATAATTAATTGGATTTAATCACTTACCTCTTGTTGCAAACTCCAAAATTTGAGTTTTCTCTACTTAATCTCCAAGAATCTTCACTAATTTCAGCAAGTGGATTTGATAGGTCATGGAATCAAAAGTTCATTCCCTCGACCATGTCCAAATTAGAGGGAATGTAAGGTTTAATTAAGGAGGGATTAGGTGCAAATGGTTAGAAGTTGATTTCACTTGAAATTAGATACAACTTGGACGTGAATTTAATTTGGAAATGGAAGAGGAAAGAAAAGGTTGCGAGGGCTGGTTGTTGGAATGAAAAGGATAAAGATGGAGCATTATATTTGCTCCCAATTATGGTACTCTAGAGGTATACACCACTCCATGAACATGCACCCATAATTCCTTTTTTACACTTCAATCCAATTGAAAGCAATTTTTAGAACATTTGCAAGATAATTCATCAAAAGTGTTCAACACAAAAGTTGTATATTTTATTTTTATATTTCCAATGACCTAAAACTCACTTAATTCTGTGTTTATATGAAAAATTTATAGTTTAAATACTACAACTATCTCTAATTGTAAAAGGTACCACTTTGAGGCCCCATGAATCCACATAGAGGCTTATTTACCATACATTATAAACACAAGCATTATAGCCCTTGAAATTATCTTACCAATGCAAAAATAATCGCTAAAGTTTGAGTTTTTATGTGAAAGTTATGATCAAAATATCAAAATTGGTCCAGAAGGGATAACTTACCAAAAATAACAAAAATCACAATAATTTTCCAATTATTTAGGGCCACCAATCACTAAAAATTTAATTATAAAGGAAAATTATACTTACCAAAAATTTAGGTTGTCACACTATTTTGAAAGAAATGAATTGTGGGAATTAGTTTCAAGATTTGAACATGCTGCTATAATTGGAACTAAGTGGGTTTCTAGAAATAAACTAAATGAAAGTGAACTCATTGTTAGAAATAAGGGAAGGCTAGTTGCTAAAGGGTATTTCCCAGAAGAGGGAATTGATTTTGAAGAATCCTATGCCCCTGTAGCAAGATTAGAAGCCATTAGGATGTTACTTGCATTTGTATCCTATAAGAATTTTGGATTATTACAAATAGATGTAAAGAGTGCATTCCTAAATGGATATCTAAATGAGAAGGTATATGTAAGACAACCTCCTAGTTCGGAATGTGATGATCAACTTGACTATGTATACAAATTCATTGAAATACTTTATGAACTAAGGCAAGCTCCAATATCTTGGTATGAAAGGTTGAGTAAATTTCTTAGTGATCATTAATTCAAGAGAGGAAAAGTTGATACTACATTGTTTAGAAAAAATGGTGTCATGGATATCTTGATAATTTAGGTTTATGTAGATGATAATATATTTAGTGATACTAATTGTTAATCCCTTCGACAATACATATGTATGGCAAAACTCAATTCAAAAGGTGTGGGGAAAACAAACTGATTGTGCAAGTGCAGAAAATAAATGCAGTGAAAGTACACAAACACACAATAATAAAGACACAAGGATTATAGTGGTTCGGGCGCTCTCTTGGCACCTACTCCACTTTCCAAGTTTTTCCCAACCTTGGGTTCCGCTATAACCCTTGGAATCACAACCTCTCTTGGTTTTACGAGCTAACCAAAAACTCAACATTGTTTTTATGAGCTCACTAGAAACTCTACAACTATTGGTTTTCACTAAACTCACTATCAACTCATACAATCTAGTTTCTCAAGAGTGAACCAGCAAATCAACCTTTATAAGTATAAATGTATAAGTAAATGTCACTAACTAGGCCTGAATATACATATAGTTTAAGCTCATAGTGCTTTCTAATCTCCCTTGATGAGTAGATGATGGATCTTTGAAGCTCTTTGTTCTTTGAAGCTTATTAGAGTGAATGCAACTTTTTGCACTTTGAGTTCTTGTGTTTGATTCATGGTTTTTTTTCTCAAAAGTCTATCTTTCTTCCTTTGGAACTCTTATTTATAGGTTCCATTCAAAACTAGCCATTTCTTCCCAAAATTTTTGACCATTGAGAATGTCTCATTGTAAACCACATAGAGCTACCTCGTTGTGCCGCTTTGGAGTCTCTGAAGTCACTTTTGGAGCCTTCAAAGGTTAGGGTCTCATCAATCATGGGCGCACATGCTTCGGCTCCTCCAAAATGGATGTTTTGCGCCTCTGAAGCACCTAGACTATCCGAAATCAAAACTTTGGATGTCCGAAGTCCTTATTTCTACCCCAACGACTCCTCTAAAGCTTCCTTTTCCTCTAAAGCTCCCTTTCTTCTTCTCCAAAGCAAGCTTCCTTACTTGCCTCCGAAGCTCTTGTCTTTGCCTCTAAAGTAACACTGACCCCTCTGATGCTTGACAGCCCAAAACCCTTCCTTGCCTTTGAAGCTTCCTTCCTAAACTCCAAAGCTTCTCCTTCAACTCCGAAGCTCCCTTTTTCTTAACTTTGATGCTCCTGTTTCGACTCTGAAGCTTCCCTATCAACTAGAAATCTTAGCAATATAATTATTAGCATAAATCAAGTCATTAATAGGTTTTATTAATCATCAAAACTAGAATCTTAGACTCAACATTCTCTCCCTTTTTGATGATGATAAAACTTAATGACTTGCACTATAAAATAGTGCTAATGAACTAATGAAAACTCCCCTTAAGTAACTTATATGATAAGCATAAGGAAATCTAATTCATTATGGCTCACTGTACTATGATTGGTTCACATTCAGTAAATTTTCAAAAAAAAAAAATCAGTTTCTACTTCTTCTCCCCATTTAAATCATTTTGCCACTAATGCAGCAAGTCTCAACATTCTCTCCCTTTTTGTCATAATCAAAAAGGCCTAGGGGAGGAGGGATTATTATAGAACGCTAGTGTGAGGGACTGAACTCGTTCTTCTTCTACTGTTGCTGTAATAAACTTCATTTTCCTTACTCCCACTATCATGCACAATTTAATAGCTTTGTTTCTCAAATTCAAACCAAAGTTCATCTAGCTCTTAATAGTAAATAAACCTATAATAATGATTATAGAAGGTCTAACTAACTCTAATGTCATTAAGATTGATTTCATTTGGTCCAAGCAATAGATGGCTATCTGTTTAGCTCTTCTTGCATGCTTACATGCAAGATAGTTTTTTTATGAGAGAAAGTGATGAAGGCTAGAGCGAAATGACATGAATGCAAAGCATTAAGGATAGGAAATACAATACCTTCACCTACCTAGCTATCTCAAAATGATTTATGTTTCTGTTTACCATAGTTAAGGAGCTACTTCTTTTCCTATTATGACTACACAGTTACACATAAATCAACTTCTTTTTCTACATTTTCATTTTCATTTATTTCCTCATCTTCTTCATATGTATGTTCTATTGAATTTATAATCTTCTTTTTCTTCTTCTTCAATAGACTCCTAATCTTCCTTGAGAGGGTTTTTACAAATTCTACATCATCATCCTCCCCCTTACTACATGAAGAATTTGCACTTCCATTACCATACACTATCTTCATCTTCTTTCCTTCTTTCTCATTCTTCCATACTTCATGGGTCATCAAAGATCCCATGAGTTCTACAATTGAGAGCTTATCCAAATCTTTGGCCTCTTCAACTGCTATAATTTTTGGCATCTAATCCACTGGGAGAGACCTTAAAATCTTTTTAACTTTCTACAAATAAGAAATCTCATGGCCTAAACTTTTTAGGCTATTAGTGAGTCTCATAAATCTAGAAAACATATAAGATATAGACTTATCCCTAAGCATGCAGAATGCTTCATATTCTTGAACAAGTAATTCTAGCTTCTCTAACTTGGCTTGTCCCTTCACATGAGGATATCTTCTCATATTTAGAGAGAGAGAGCACAATATAAAGCATTCTTGGCTTTAGCATTCAACTAAACTGCGTTAATGTCCTGGTTAGTCTATTTACTCTCCTCTGACGCCATTTCTTCTTCTATAATTTTCCATAACTTATAACTATGAACTATCCAAAAAGTCTTCATCTTCATTTTCCAATAACTATAATACTCTCCATCAAAATATGGAGGTCTAATAGTTGATTGACCCTCCATGATTCCACTAAAATTGTTTATTATATGGAATCACATTGAGGTAGAGATAAAATCATGAATCCCAATATCAGTGCCCCGCTCTGATATTAATTGTTGGTCCCTTTGAAAATATATATATATATGTGTGTGTGTGTGTGTGTGTGTGTATGGAAAAAATAGATTCAAAAGGTGTGGGGAAAACAAACTGATTGTTCAAGTGCAGAAAATAAATGTAGCGGAAGTACACAAACACACAAAAATAAAGACACAAGGATTATAGTGGATTAGGCCCTGATGAGAATATAAAATATCATATTTTATTCCCTTAATACTTAATATTTTACACTTATTTAACTCATATATAAATACTCATTATTCTTACATTCTGATTTAGGAGACAATTGGAGTGGTTAAGTGCAAAAAGAAGTCAATTGAAGGATTTTGGACAATTTCAGCATCACTCCATACTTAATTGTTTGATCCCTCTAATCTGCGAAGCAACTAGGGTTTGATAATTTGCTGTTGTTGTAGTTATTAAATCTTAGAAAGAATATTTAACTAAACTAAATGCAACTGCATATGCTTATGTTGTTTAGCTTTATTAATCTCTACAAATCTTAAGGCTACTATTAAATTGAATCTCTAGTGCGTGTCTAAGGTTGTTTACTAGTTAAGGTTATATGGATTGCGTGTTTCTAATTAACTATGTTGAAGGAGAGATAAAAAAATTAATTTCAATGGTGAATATTCAAAGTATAAATTGATTTATAATTGCATTAATGATCAGTTACAAGATTCTAATGGTGGATGGTGACTTTAACCAAGATTTTCTTCTCTTATAGATTTCTTTTATAACACCTTCTTCATTACATTCAAACCCCCCTTTCTTATTCACATTGCAAAAAATGAAGTTAGATACTCCTCCACTACTATAGGTAATTTTATTAGAGTAAGGTTCTAAATTTGGTTACCTATGACAACACACCAAATTTTGGGCGCCATAGCTAGTGAGGCATTCTAATTGTAGGTCTAACTTCTTTTGCTCCGAAATTGGCTGTAAGAAATATGCAGAGAATGAAAGCTTGTGGAATTTGTTCAAAGTCAGATATCCAACTGATGTGTGCCCAACTCTTCAAGAATAACCTATTGAGCAAGTTAATGCAATGGGTGGTTTTTCTGGACAACCACAGAGGAAGATGATCCTTATTTTGACTCATACAACCCATGATGGAGAAATCACCCCAATTTAAGCTATGGGAATCCATAAGCAAGTTAGCCCACAACTCAAAATAACCTGAATTTCTAGCAATACAAACAACCATACCAACCTAGACAATCACAAGGATAAACTTCTAACTCTGGTATGTCTTTAGAAGATATTATTAAATCTCTTACCACTATCACTTTGCAACTTTAATAGGAAACAAAGGCTAGCATTTAGAATTCAGAGAATTAGACAAAAGCTAGCATTCAAAATTTGGAGAATTAGGTAAATCAGATAGCTATCACAATCAATCGGCTGGAGACACAAAATTCAAGAAAATTGCCTTATCAAATAGTAATGAACCTAAGAGAAAATGTGAGTGCAATTATTTTGAGAAGTGGTAAAGAGATTAACATTCTAGTAAAAATAACTCTTACACCAATAGAGCAAGAAAAATGAAAAAGCATTATTGCAGACAAGCACCTTCCTACACTAGTAATACCTCCTTTTCCTCAAGCTTAAGCAAAATCTCACAAAATTAAGAACTATGAAGATTTCTATGAGACTTTTCATAAGTGTGAGATAAATGTTTCATTTTTTATGCAATTAAAAAAGTGCCTCATTATGATAAATTCCTAAAAGAATTGTGTACAACAAAGAGAAAACAAAAACTTAAGGGATTTGAGAAGGTGAGAGTAAGGGAGAATGTTTTTGCAATCATTCAAAGAAAACTCCCTGCAAAGTGCAAAGATTCAAGTATGTTTACTATCCCTTACATGATAGGTAACACTAGACTTGAAAATGCCATGTTAGATTTAGGAGCTTCCATTAATGTTATGTCATATTCTTTGTATGCTTCTTTTAAACTTGGACCTTTGAATAAGACTAATGTTGTGATTCAATAGCTGATAGATCCAATGCCTATCCAAAAGGTGTAGTTAAGGATGTTCTTGTGCAGGTCAATGATTTAATCTTCCCTACTGATTTTTATGTGCTAGATATGAAGAATGGTAATCATACTACTCCTATTTTGTTAGGAAGACCATTCCTAAAAACATCCAAAACTAAGATAGATGTTCATAGTGGCACATTTACCATGGAATTTGATGATGAAATTGTTAAATTTAACATTTGTGATGCCATGAAATATCCTGATGATGATGATGATGATCCTGTTTACTCCATTGATGTGATTGATTCTTGTGTACATGAAGTTTTTGTAATTGATGGGAAAGATGAATTGGAAATTGCCATTAGTAAACATCTTGAGAAGGAGAATGAGGTGTTACCTTTGAGTACTGATTTGCAGGAAACTATTGTAGCATTGAATGACTTTCCAAAGTTGCTAAAATCAGATAATGATCCTTACATAGATTTATCAGTTTCTAACAAGAGCCTTTTACCATCTATTTTGCAGGCATCCATTCCAGATTTGAAGCCTCTTCCCAATCATCTCAAATATGTGTTCCTTGAAGATGGAGAGACCTTGCCTGTGATCATCTCTAGTAAACTCAATGCATTACAAGAAGAAAGGCTTGTGCAGGTTTTGAAGAAGCATAAGAGTGCTATCAGGTTGCTAATGAAAGATATTGAAGGAATTGGCCCATCTACATGCATGCTTTATTATTTTCAATTTGAAATTGCTCCAGATTGAAGAAAGATGTAGTGAATTAAGCCAATAACTATAAACAAAAGTGCTACTTAGGAGGCAACTCAAAAGGAGTTTGTGTTTCTTTTTCTTATTTTCTTCCTATTTTTGCATTTATATTATGGTTATTTTTGCATCTTCTTTATATGTGACCTTACATTGGAGACACTGTAAGTTTTAAGTGTGGGGGAGGGGATTTAGATTTAATTTTAGATTGTGTTCTTGCTTTTATTTTTGAAAATAATAATAATAATAATAAAATTGAGAGAGAGTCAATTTTAACCTTTGTTTTGTGGTTTCTGATGATTTGAGGTTGAGGATGTTATGAGCAAGATTCAACTAGACTTAAAAAATTTATAACATGATTGAATAAGTAATCTTTCAATTTGCAATTGCTTAGTTCAATTATTTTCCTTGAGAATGGTGATGACTAAATTTCGTAGACAAAAGCTGGTGAGATTTTGAGCCTTTAGACTAATATATTCACATCAGTCTCATCCTTTTTCTTCATGGGAGTCTTCTATGGATTTATTTCTCTAGAACTTGCCTTGATTCTCTTTGAGATCACATTGATAAATGCAAGCATAAACATGATTAAGGCCCTTCTTTGTTATGAACTACATGAGTCAAATATCCTACCTTGTGATTAATTTTTCCTTCTATTGAGCCCCTTTGAGCTTTATAGATTTTTATTATGAACCTATGTTACAAGCTTGAAACCTAGAAAAAAAATATCTTTAACCAAGCCATAGAGATAGTGGCGCATGGGTTATCATTGTGCTATGTATGGGTATATAAGAAATAAAGTGTGTGGTTGTCAAAATTTGTGGAATGGCTTTGATTGGTGAAATAGAACATGTTGTTGTTCTTAAAATTAGAAAAAATGTCCAGGTGAAAGAAAAAGAAAAAAAAATATCAAAATCCCATGGAGTGGGGTATGTTTATACATCATGTATTCAAAGGTGAAAGATGCTAAAGAAAACAATTGATTGTACATGAAAAGTCCTTATGATTCATGATATGCATGTGATCCAAGTGATGAAGAATGAGAAGATATTCAAGCTTATGGTAGAACATTTTCATTGGAATGAATTTGAGCAGAACATATACCCTTTAAACACATGAGAGTAGAGTATTATTCCTATGAGAGTTCTACCTATTTAGTTTAATCATCTTCAAGAGAGAATGCTTACTGAATGATTGTAGGTTGTGTGAGAATAATTTGTTTATGATATATTATGAGTTTTGAAACATTTTGGTTGTTCTTTGTTTATGATAATTGCAACCTTGATAATCTTTTGGGGAGCGCAAATTTGAGTTTTGCCCAAGGACGAGCAAAAGTTAAGTATGCGAGAATTTGATGTGAATATAAAATATCATATTCTATTTCTTTAATACTTAATATATTACACTTATTTGACTCCTATATGCACTCATTATTCTTATATTCTAATTTAGGAGACAATTGGAGTGGTTAACTGCAAAAGAAGTAAATTGAAGGATTTTGGACAATTTTAGCATCACTTTGTATTTTGGGCATAAATCTCTCATTTGATCTCTGATTGAGAAGATTAAAGATGTTCTTGAAATAAAAGAAAATTTTTTACAACTTTCATGTTGGGAGTTTTGAGAGATAAATACTACATCAAGGGAAAAAATAGGAAGAATGCCAAAGTCAAGATGAAGTGTAGGGGAGAAGCAACAAGGAGCAAAAATCCAGAGGCAATAGACTGGCAGTGCCGGCGCCAACCCACTTCACACCACCACACCGGGCAGCAAGATGGCACTGGTGGCACCCGACTCCATCTCCACTTTTTGAATTTTTATGAAAATTGCATATTTTTCTTATTTTTGACTCTATATAAATAGTAGTTTCTTATGGTTTTTGGAGGTGCTTTTGCTTGGATTTGAGGAGGACTTATTCGTGGTTGTCGATAAAGAATCTTCTTCTTCTATCTTTTCTATTTTATTTTCTTTGTGAATTCATGGCTAAACTTTTATTCTTGGTTTAAGGAGACAGAAACCTCAGAATCAATATACTGTGATATCTAATTTGATTTAATTGTTCAATTTATATTTTTAGTATTGAATGTTCTTCTCTGTTCATAATTATGATTGTTATGTTAAATTACAAGGAGGCCTACTAGTTTATTATTAATTGTAATATTTTCCTAGATTAAATATCAAATTTGTAATTGTTTGATCCCTCTAATCTATGAAGCAACTAGGCTTTGATAATTTGCTGTTGTTACAGTTATTAAATCTTCGGAAGAATATTTAACTAAATTAAATGCAACCACATATGCTTTTGTTGTTTAGCTTTATTGATCTCTACAAATCTTAAGGTTGCTATTAGATTGAATCTCTAGCATGTGTCTAAGGTTGTTTACTAGTTAAGGTTATGTGGATCACGTGTTTCTAATTAACTATGTTGAAGGAGAGATAGGAAAAATAATTCCAATGGTGAATATTCAAAGTATAAATTGATTTATAATTGCATCAATGATCAGTTACGAGATTCTAATGGTGGATGTTGACTTTAACCAAGATTTTCTTCTTTGATAAATTTCTTTTATAACACATTCTACATTATATTCAAAAACCCCCTTTCTTATTCACATTGCACAAAACTAAGCTAGATACTCCTCGTGGGATTGACCTTTATTCACACTATTATAGGTAATTTAATTGGAGTAAGGTTCTAAATTTGGTTGCCTATGACAGCACACCAGGCCCTCTCTTGTCAACTACTCCACTCTCTAAAGTTTCCCTAACCTTGGGTTCCACTATAACCTATAGAATCACAACCTCCCTTGGTTTTGTGAGCTAACTAAGAACTCGACATTGGTTTTACGAGCTTATTAGAAACTCTACAACTATTGGTTTTCACTGAGCTCACCAACAACTCATAGAATCTAGTTTCTCAAGAGCAAACTAGAAACTCAACCTTTATAGTATAAATATATAAGTAAATACCTCTAACTAGGCCTGGATGTACATATAGTTTAAGCTCAAATAACAAAAAGAAAAGCATTAATCTCATAGTGCTTTCTAATCTCCCTTGATTAGTAGATGATGGATCTTTGAAGCTCTTTGTTTAGTGAAGCTTATTGGAGTGAATGCACCTTTTTACACTTTGAGTTCTTGTGTTTGATTCATGGTTTTTCTTCTTAAAAGTCTGTCTTTCTTCCTTTGGAACTCCTATTTATAAGTTTCATTTCAAACTAGTTGTTGCTTCCCAAATTTTTTAACTGTTGTGAATGCCTCATTGTAAACCACAAGACTCTGCCTTGTTACACTACTTCAAAGTCTCCAAAGTCACTTTTAGAGCCTCCAAAGCTCAGAGTCTCATTAATCTTGGGCGCACGTGCTTTGGCTCCTCTGAAGTGGATGTTTTGTGCCTCCAAAGTATCTAGACTATCCAAAGCCATAACTTCAGAAGTCTAAAGTCCCTATTTCTGCCCCAATGGCTCCTTCGAAGCTCCCTTTCTTCTTCTCTAAAGCAAGCTTCCTTCCTTGTCTCCTAAGCTCCTGTCTTCACCTCTGAAGTCACGCTGACCCCTCTGATGCTTGATAGTGTCAACTCCAAAATCCCTTCCTAGCCTTTGAAGCTTCCTTCCTAAACTCCAAAGCTTCTCCTTCAACTCTGAAATTCCCTTCTTCTTAGCTTTGAAGCTCCTGTTTTGACTCTGAAGCTTCCCTATCAACTAGAAATCTTAGAAACACAATTATTAGCATAAATCAAGTCATTAATAGGTTTTGTTAATCATCAAAACTAGAAACTTACACTTAACACGAATGAAACTCTATGTCAAGATTTTTCAAGAATAATGCAGGCTGAATTTGAAATGAGTATGATGGGTGAGCTAAATTACCTGGATTGCAAATTGAGCAAAAAGATTATGGAGATTATATTTTTCAATCCAAGTATTCAAGAGACATGCTCAAGAAATTCAAGATGGAAGAAGTACAGGCTGCCAACACCCCAATGAGCACATCAACATGGTTAGACAAGGACGAGAAGGGTAAACCTATAGATAAAAATTATATCGCGGAATAATTGGTTCACTTCTTTACTTGACTGCATTAGACCTAATATTCTATTTAGTGTATGCTTATATACTTGTTTTCAGTCCAATCTAAGAGAATCACACCTAACATTAGTAAAATAAATTTTTAAGTAACTAGTTAATACACCAAGTTTTAGGCTCTGTTATCCAAAAGGAATTGGTTTTGAATTAATTAGATATTCATATGCTAACTTTGGAGGATACAAAGTTGATAGGAGGAACACTAGTGGAATATATCATTTTTTAGGAAATAATTTAGTTTCCTGGTTTTCTAGGAAGCAAACTAGTGTTGCTCTCTCTACTATAGAAATTTGTTGAACATACACTCTTAAATAGCTTGATTTTGATGATGAACATTCTTAACCAACCATGTTTTGATGATGAACAAAGACATGAGTGAAACATTAAGGTACTAATAATCTATTCTCAAGTATCTATAGAAATATTTTAATTTAATTAAAAAGAATAAACTTCATGATGATTAGAGGAAGAAAGTAAGAAAATTCTCAAAAAAATTAAGTATATAAATTACAAATATACTTAAAAGAAGAAAACAAAAGTTTAGAGTTGCTAAGGGAACTTCGAGAGTCAACTTTGGGTTTATAAGTTCATCACCTTAGAGTTGCTCAAACACTTCGAAGACAAGAAGATAACCCCTCAGAACCATTGAAGCATTTTAGAGAAAGAGGGACATATCTTGGAAGTCACAAAGTTACAAGCTTCAAATTTAGTAAAAACACCTTGGAGCCAAGACAAGAGTTTCAGAGCCATTGGAACACTTCAAAGATAGAGGGTAATAACTTTAGAGTGATTATATTACTTTGGAGTTATAAGCTCACATCCTTCGCAGTTAATGGAATTGCTTCAGAGTCATGAGCTCAAAAACTTTGGAGTTAGTTAAAGCATTTCGGAGTCATGGACTCATGAATTTTGGAGTTAAGTCAAGCACTTTGGAGTTGAGTTAAGTACTTCAGAGTCGACAATGTGCTTTGAAAATAATGACAAGAGCCTTCAGAGTTAACAGGAAACTCTTTAGAGAATACAACTCATCAGAGTCAGAGAAAATGTAGTTCGGAGCCAAGTCGAGTACTTCTGAGTTAGAGAAGCACTTAAAATTTTGGAGTTAGCTCCTTTGGAGTTACAAGATAAGTTCTTCGGCGATAGTCAACTCCTTTGGAGTCAATTTCTTCCATCTTAATGCAAGTCATTGCTATCGCATAGCTTAAGAGCCTCCAAAACATATCTTCAAAGCATCTGAAGAGATGGGAACTTGTGTTAGCTATGTGGAAAACTTCATATCACTTAAAAACAAGGAGGATCTGATGTTAGTTCATAGACTCTGAAACCTTATTGAAAAGTACAACAATTATAAATTTGAATGTTTCTCTACATTTAATGATTCTCATCTACCATAGCAAAGAAAGTCAGAGGATTCAATATTAAACAAGTTAAGTAAGAATGAAGAAATTAAGGAGATCATACAGAGAAACAAAAGAGAGGATTTACTAAGTTTTTAATGCTTTTCTTTCATGATTTCAACTCTACTGTAGTTCATCCAAAGAAGCATTCAAAGTCATCCATTTAACCACTTTTGGAGATTGAATCTTACTGCATTATTATTATATCAACTATGTTTATTGCTTTTGAACTTCACACAAAATTAGCCTACTAAAGGCATTAATATTTGTACACATTTATTTCTGCAAGTTAAGGACTTGCCTCTTTGTAGTGAAAGCAAGCAGAATACTTGCTTGATATTTGTATAAGTTAGTTGGTGAACTTAGAAACAAACAAGTGTATTTGTTTGATTAGCTGGTTACTGATAAAAGAAAGTGTTAGTGGGACATGAGCTTAGTATGAGCTTAGTAGAAAAGGCTAACTCAAAGAACTGGAGTAGGAACCCAAGTGAAGGGCCGAACCACTATAAAAATACCAATCTAAGTGCATTATGTTATCAATATTCTCTTTATCCTTACACTTAATCATTATCTAGCCAAAAATGTTAAAGACTTAATTTCCCCCCTCTCTTGAGTCACCATCTAAATGAGGCCAACGATTGGTATCAGAGTAGGTTTCACAAGTTATATCTTACTATTCCATTTATATAACCTATGAAGAGATCACAGTGGCTAGCTATTTCCATAAAACTTCTACTGAAGGTCAATCTACTTTCAGACCTTTATTATTTGATGGTACAAATTATAGATACCAGAAGATAAGAATGAAAAACTTCTTGATTACCTCAGATTATTAGCTATGAAAAACCATCAAGAATGGATTGATTGTCCTAAACACTAAAAATAAATACACTACTGAGGACATTCTAGTAGCTAAAAAGATGCTAAGGTAAAGAATTGCCTTTACTACTATCTTATATCTTTTGAGTTTGACAAGATATCCTCTTGTGATACAGCAAAGGAAATCTAGGACAAACTAGAGGTTGCACACGGAGGCACAAAATAAGTAAGAGAATTAAGATAAACTTTCTTGTGGAGGAATATGAAGCTTTCAACATGAAGGAGATAGAGTCAATCTCAGACATGTTCAAAAGATTTCAAAAGATAACAAATGGGCTTAAAAATTAAGGAGAAAAGTATACAAAGCCTAAAATGGTGAAGAAAATTTTAAAATCTTTGTCAAAGCAATGGATACCTAAAGTGACAGCAATCTAGGAAGTAAGAGATCTGGACACAATGAATTTAGAAGAGTTAATGGGTTCTCTTATGACTCATGAGGTGTTAATGAAGCAGAAAAATACAGAAGAACCAAAGGGCAAGAAAGTAATTACTCTTGAAGCTAAGTTAGCAAATGGCGAATCCCAAATTAATGCATCCACAAGTGGAGATGAAGACAAGGAGATGAAAATGATTATAAGAAGATTTAAATCTCTGCTAAAGAAGAAAAAGTTTGGAAATAGTTCAAGGAACAATTTTGGAAGAAATGACAAAAAGAAAGAACCACACACTTGTTACAATTGTGGGAAACTTGGACATATGAAGTTTGACTATCCAAAACTAGATAAGAGACAAAATGATTAGCAAAAGAAGAGGTACAACTCATACTTTGATAGAAAGAACAACAGTAGCAACAATAGCAATAACAACAGATTAAGTAGGAAATTTTAGAATAAAATGAAAGCTCTAGTAGAATGGGAGATGCTAGAGAATATAATAAATAAAAGTGACAGTGAAGAAGAAGAAGAACATGAAGCTCAAATCAGCCAACTCTCTCCAAATAGAAGTATTCAAGATGAACTTCATACAGGAATCAGTGGCAATCCATGAAAAGTAGGTAAAATTTGATTTTGAAACTCATAGTCATGAAAAAATGCTAGACGAATTATATTCAACTTTTGTGATTCTAAAAGGGAAGTATAAAAAGACTAACAAGGAGCTCAACAGAATTACAAATGAATGCTCCAAAATGAAGGAAGAAAATTCCAGCTCAAGAGTAACAATAACACCAATAGCATACTTGAGCAAGTAGTAGCTAAGAATAATGCTTTGAAAAAGACACCTACTTCCACTCTATTAAGAATGAAGCCAATGAAAATAAGTGCATAGCAGCAACATAGAAAACTTAGATCTAAAAAGACTATGATTTAGGTTCCAATGACAGTTGCAAATGTATTAAATGCAACCCAAACTCCTTTAGTTAAGATAGTATTGCCCAAGAAACAATAGATCCCAATGCTATCTGTAACTAACCCACCTGGACCCATTCTCAAATGGGTATCAGAAGTTAAGACTTAACTTTATCAATGAGGTGTGCTTAGGAGCTATAAAGAGTAGCACATGGTATATCTATAATGGTCAAGCCTTATGACAGGGAATAAGGAGTTATTAATAGAGCTAAAAATGAAATTTGGTGGAACAAAGATAGAGTATTTAGGATCGGCAAGGTCAGTCAACCATTGTCTACTTGTAACACCTATGGTGTTTAATTTTGGAAAAAAAATTTTGCATTTCAGTAAAGTGAGAAATTGAAGTAATACATAGTGTTTTATAAAGAAATTTGTTATGGAAAACTGAATTCAACAAAGAAAATGACTTCATTAGTAGTTTTGAGTGAAAAAGAACTTAAGTAGTGATTTTGAGTAAAGTCATGTATATGACTTGAATGACCAATGAAGCATGATTACTATGTAGAATGTAATATGTATGAGATATTGAATAGAATATTTGAGATAATTTTGGAATTTTGAACTATTAAGTTGAAGGTTATGTGAAAAGAACTCAATAGGTGAATTTGAGCAAAAGCATGTATTTGAGCTATACAAAGGACCTAAGCTAGTCATCATGTGTATTGTAATGTGTGTAAAACATTAGTTTGAGTTTTGGATGCATCTTGGAATGAAAATGGCATATGAAGTTACTTATGATAGAATTTTGGTTAAAAAGAACTGAATAGGTAATTCTTGACAATTGACCTCAAATGAGGTGGAAAATAGCATGAACAATTTTGTTTCATGTATGTGATGTGCAAGGAATCTTGGTTTAAGACTTGGATGCATTTTAGAATGAAAATGGTATGTGAAGTCATTTATAGCAGAAAATTTAGAGAAATTTGGTTAAAAACAACTGAAGGAGTGAGTTTTGGAAATTGGCTTCAAATAAACTAATAAATAGCATAAGCATGTTCCATTTCATGCATGTGATGTGTGGGAAGTAATATTGTTAATATATAAAGTGTTTTATATAAAATGGGGATATTGTGATTTTTCATAAGTGTAAATACTGAATTTTAAAAAGGGATCATTATGATTAACTTGTGACATAGATAATGGACTAATTTGAAAAATTGTTCAAAATTAAATTCTAGACCACAAAAGTTTCTATCCAATGGAATGAAAATCACTCAATTCTAATATCATGTGAGGAATTTATGACTAATATACAAAATTTATTCCAAATGACTGAAAAATAATGAGATGGATCAACTTTATGGAACTGTTTGACATATTTGTAGGCTGATTTGGAAAAGGTTGTTAGCATAATAGTTGTAGCCCTTGAATTAGATTTCAAATTCTTAAATATCAAGTCATTTGGGCATCTTAAGTGAAAGTTTTGATAAAATTTCTAACATTGCATCGGATAGAAAGAGCTTGCCGTAACAAGGCTCCAGAAAATGAATTTTTGGGCATCTAGCGAGAGCTTGCTGCGACAAGGTCATTTTTCTATCACGGCAAGGAAATTTTCTATCATACCAAGGCCCCATGATTGCAAATTTTGGCCATCTAGAAAGACCTTGCCATAGCAAGACTTTTCTCTTTTGTGGCAAGGGTTCGATGATGTGCCGGAGTATTCAAAAAGGTTGATTTTTTAAAGCTTGAAACCCATTCAGTTTTCATTTTTTAGTTATGTTCTTCTTCCCTAATGCCATTCTCATGTCCCTAGACCCCACTTAGCTAAATTCTTTGCTTGATTAGCTACGGAACATGATGATTCAGATGGGTAGTCACTCAAGACTTTCTTCTAGCTTGGGTTTCAATGTTTTCACAATGACCATCGGAAGAAGAGCAGATTTTCTTCAAATGGAAGATGCCAATGGGAGTATGGAGCTTGGATCTTCATCTATGGGTGTTAGCTATGCTCAAATCACAGTGTAAGTTTATTTTCTCCATCCAAACTTGGATTTTAGATGAATTAGGGTTTTGTAAATTTTTAGAATTTTGGGAAAAATGATGAAATTGATGTTGAAATTATGGGGAACCTGATTTATACATGCTTAGTGAGATATTGGGAATGATTTAGCTATGGAAATCATGATTTTTGGCTTGTTAGGGTTCTATGAATAATAAATTTTAGGGAATTTCATGAATTTTGTGAAATGATCATGGGAGAAAGGTTTAATGCATGACTTATAATGTTTTGAAACTTATTTGGAATAAATTGGACATATGAAGCATGTGTTTAAGCTATGATCTAAATTTGGTTAAATAGGGTTTTTGCGTGTGGGCAATGTAAACCCTGAATTTAGTAAATGGAAAGCTTAATTGAGCTGTTTAAGTGATAAGTTGTGGAAAAACTCTGATTTAGCTAGTGTATGGCACATGTTTAATAACTTTTTTCAATGAGAAAATTGATGAGTATAGAAATATACATTTGGGGAGTAAATAGGTTTAGTCATAAATCATACTCATTGGTTTGGAAGAAATCAGTTCGAGCTATATTTGTAATGAATGAGATTTTACCCTGGACAGGATGATCTGGTAAGGATGAAAAGATGTAAAGTTGGAGGAATGGTTAGGAGCTAAGAACCTAAGGTAAGTAGGCGCCCTTATTTGATTAATATAGGGATGAATATCCCATTTATTTATTCCCGGGCATGTGTATTTTGGATGGGGATAGTGGATATCCCATGTTTGATTAAGATTGATGTTATCTGATTATGAAGGATAGTGAGTATCCCTTAGATTGAAATTAGTAATGTTTTGAGTAAGACAAGAATATTTGGTTGTTGGGATTATGACATATTCCACTATATGTATTATTATTCTTGTTTATGAATGTCTATCAAAAGGGACGAAGATTATCCAATTGTAAAATTTGATAATTGTGATGTTGAGTATGAATGATATAGTTTCTAGATTAAACATGATATCTCACTGATAAATGTTTATTGATCATGATTTTGTTTATTTAACATGCCTACTTACTAAGTTGCCTGGACTTACGTCTTCTTGTTTATTTTTTTTTAGCTAATAGGCTAGATGAAAATTCCTAACCAAGGTTTATTATAATAGAATAATTTGTATTTGAAATTCATATGTCATTGTATATTTGTAATCAAAGATCCCAAGTGATGTATAATTATGTTAAATAGTCCCTAATGTATATTGTAATGGAGTAGCATGTCATAATAGTAAAAAAATATGCATATATGCATCTTGGAATTAGTTGGGTTATTGCCATCATGGTGTAATATAGATTTTGGGTTGTGGGTAACTGGATGTTTGCATCTAGAAATTGTATTATTGCTTTATTTTAATTAATATATAATTGTATAGGTGGAAAACTCATCTATTCAGGTTAGGCTCTGCCAAATTTTGGGCAAAGCATCCCACCCTAAAAGTGGGCAAATTTAGGTGAAATATAGTGCAATATGAAAGGTCACGCCTCGGAAGGCGAAGTGTGACACTACTACAATTTTAGAAGTACTTTTAGTAGAAGGATTAAAACACAATTTTCATAGCATAAGTTAGTTTTGTGACAAAGGCTACAAAGTTGTGTTTGAATCTCAATTCTATTATGTATGAGATAAGTCTCAATTAGTTATAGTGTATGATAGAAGAAATGGAAATATATATTTGGTTGATCTTTCTGATATTCAAGCTAAGTGTCTTGTTGTGAATGACAATGAACTCATGTTGTGGCATAGAAGGCTAGGACATGCCAATAAAATTTGATTGAAAGATTTATTGGCTTACCAAAATTCAAATTTGATAATAAGTTGTGTGATGCTTGCATGAAAGGCAAACAAGTAAAAGAATCATTTAAGTCAAAAAAAGACGTATACACAACCAAACCCCTTCAGTTGCTACATATTGATTTAGTTGGACAAACAAGAACTAGAAGTCTTAGAGGGAAACATTATGCATATGTCATTGTGGATGACTATAGTAGATTTACCTAGGCAATGTTTCTAGTATCCACAGATGAAGCTTTTTCATTCTTTGAAATATTTACCAAATGTGGACAGAATGAACAAAGCTCTCACATTATTGCCATAAGGAGTGATCATGGTGGAGAGTTTGAAAATCATAGATTCAATGATTTTTCAGAAAACAATGGAATTTTTCAAACTTTCTCTATACCAAGAACACATCTATAAAATGTAGTAGCAAAAAGGAACAACAGATCATTGCAAGAAATGGCGAGGATAATGTTGAGTGAATATAGCCTACAACAATATTTTTGGGCTGAAGCAATGAACACCATATGCTATATTATTAACAAAATATTTGCTGGATCCATACTTAACAAAACTCCATTTGAATTATACTATGACAAGAAACCAAATATCTCTTATTTTCGTACTTTTAGTTGTCTTTATTCTTAACAACGACAAAGAAAACCTTGAAAAATTTGATAGCAGATATGATCAAGGAATATTTCTAGCTTATTCCATTATTAGCAAGGCATTTAGATTGTACAACCTGAGACTTAAGATATTAGAGGAATCCATCCATGTCAAATTTGATGAACATACTAACTCCATGAAGAAAAATAGTGATTTTGATGATGAGATAGATAATCTTCCAACAAGTGTGGAGAAATTGAGGTTACAAGATAAATAAGTAGAAGCTTCACTATCAGAGACAATAATGGATGAAACTGAACCATTCGCAACAGAGGTAAATGAAGAAGGTAACTCATCTCTTCCCAAAGATTGGAGGCTTATGCATGCTCATCTTAAAAACTAGATAATTGATGATGTGTTTGATCAAGTTAGGACTAGATCATCCTATCACCAAATATGTGACAATTTTGCTTTCATTCTCAATTAGAACAAACTTGCATAGACCAAGCATTAGAAGACGAGAACTAGATTTTAGCTATGGAAGAAGAATTGAATCAATTTAAAAAAAAATGATGTGTGGACTATTGTTCCAAGACTAAACCATAAATTTGTTATAAGAACAAAATGGATCTTTAGAAACAAACTGGATGAATTAGGTATTGTGGTAAAAAATAAGGTAAGATTAGTTGCAAAGGGATATTGTTAAAAGGAAGGTATTAACTTTGAAGAGTCATATGCCCTAGTTACAAGGATTGAAGCAATTAGAATGCTTCTTGCATTTGTATCATATATGGATTTCAAACTATATTAAATGGATGTAAAGAGTGCATTCTTGAATGGTTTCATTAATGAAGAGGTGTATGTGTAACAACCCCTTAGTTTTGAAGATCCTTATTACACAAATCATGTATTCAAACTCAAGAAAGCCCTCTATAGTTTGAAACAAGCTCCTAAAGCTTGGTATGAGAGGCTAAGTAAATTTCTGATTAAAAAAGGTTTTTAAAGAGTTAAAGTGGATACCACTCTCTTCATTAAGCATGCACAGAAAGATGTACTTATAGTTCAAATTTATCTTGATGATATAGTGTTTGGTGCAAATAATGAAAACCTTTGCCAAGATTTTTCTAAGACTATGTAAGGAGAATTTGAAATGAGCTTGATGGGTGAACTCAACTTATTCTTGGGACTACAAAAACAATAAAAAGAAGAAATTTTTATCCACCAAGTCAAGTATACAAAAAAACTTTTGAAGAAATTCAACATTAAAGATGGTAAAAGATATGTATCATTGGATGGAACACCAATGAGCACTTAATTAAGATGGACAAAGATGAAAGAGTTAAATCAGTATGTAACAAACTCTATAGATGCATCATAGGATCATTATTATATTTGACTGCAAGTAGACCAGATATATTATTTAGTGTCTGCATGTATGCTTGATTTCAATTAAATCCCAAAGAGTCACAACTAATTGCTATAAAAAGAATCTTTAGATACCTATTAGACACATCAAGCCTTGTTTTATCATATTCAAAAGGTTCTGATTTTAAGTTGGTAAGGTACTCAGATGCAAATTTTGCTAGATTTAAAGTAGAAAGAAAGAGTAATTCAGAATCATGTCAGTTTCTAGGAAGCATGATCATATCATAGTTTTCTAAGAAATAGACATTTGTTACATTATTGTCATGCCCTGCCTTCCAAGGTGCAACTTATCCTTTTTGCACTGTATTTCACCTCGATTTGCCCACTTTTAGAGTGGGGTGCGCTTCCCAAAAGTCGTAAGAGCCTCCTCTAAATTTCATCCATTCAAACCTGTACAATATTTATCAAATAAAATAAAATAATAACATAAACTCTAAAACACACACCCACACTCTCACAGCCAAAGATCAGCCAGAATCCTGATGGCAATATACCAAATTGGGGTCATATCATTCTTATACAACATTAAATGTACTAATCTATGACATGCCATACATTCCATTATATATCAATTGACATTTTTGAATTATAATCATACAAATCTAATTGAATTATACTTATACATCACTTTGAACTCTTCAATACAATTATACAATCACATAATTTCCACATTCACATTTCTATACTACAAATCCATTTTCTATAAAACATAATCATCATCATCATCTTTGGGCTCCCTTTCTTGACCTGCTAGCTAAAAATATAAATAAGAAGGTGTGAGTTTAGGAAACTAAGTAAGCATGCATGATTCAAAAATAATAAAGAATCAAAATAGCATGTTCAAAACCAACACATCATTTCATATCCAAGTAATCAAAATCTATACTCATAAAGCCCTCATTTACATTATCAATTCAATCTCAAATGATTGCATTCAATTTTGCCAATATGCTTCATACATACATATCACTTTATCAATTTCTACAAATCATAATATCATTTCTATAAATCATTCATACTATTCTTCAACAATCAAAGAACCTTCCCATAAGCAAAACACTAAGTATTCCAAACCATGGGATGTACATTATACCAAACATTCATGTACTACCAAATCAAACATAAAAAAATGTGGGATATGCACATCCCTAACCAAAGCAAAAATGCCCAATTAAATAAATCATATATTTCATATACCCAAAAAAAGAGCCTACTTGCTTTAGTGTGGAATCATAGCACCGCACCAGAAAAATTCTTTAAATTCTTTGATTCCAAGTACAAGTTCAATTGGCCTTGCATATATAATATATATCATAAATTCAAGCCCGCTTTGTTTTTTATTGAAGCAATTCATCATATATATATATATATAACATACATCTCTTAACTTAACATTTGATTAAGACATAACCTCTAAATTCCATTTCCAGTTATACACAGTCAATTTTCAACTCAATTAACAATCAATTCTCCGTAACACTAAGTTAATCGAGTTTCTAATCCATTCTAACCATTGCATAACGTTATTATATATGAAATCCCTAATTCATTATTTACTTTAATTACTATTTTCTTCATGGATCACAACATAATTCAATTTTTTCACATGTAATGCACATCAAAAACACTATAATTAACTAATTAATATCTTCCTCATGATTCTCACATCAATCCATATACAATTCTACCCAAAATAGTTACTGTTAACAATTTACTTCAAACCTAATAGAGCAAACCCTAAATACTCTTGCCCAATTCCATTCTAAAGCATTATTATACATGGATTAATCATTTCTCTTATGGTTTTACACATGAATCCATACAAATTATTGCCGAAAAATCACTGTTTACAATTCATACAAAACCCTAGTTAACAAAAATTATAATTTCAGTTAATAGGCTTACCATGGAATCAAGGTGTATCTTCCATCCATGAATGAGAATCCACCTCCAAAGCTACCATTAGCCCCTTCCACTTGCAAGAATTTGACACTTCCTCCATTTCCCACAGTTCAAAATCCTAAAACTCCAGCTTAGGGGCATGCTTACATGATTCTCCACTTAAACAAGGGATTTCCCAAGCTCAAATGGCATGAATTTAGGCTAAACAAGATGGGTTCCAAAGCTAGGGTAAGAAGAAAAAGAAATGGGATGGAACAAATGAAAAATGTGATAGGGTTTCGAGCTTAAAATGTTAGATTTTCTAAGTACTCCAAAGCATAACAAAACCTGTGTCACAACATAGAAAACTTGTGTCACGACATAAACTTTGCTAAGTATTTAGTATCACGGTAGAGGAAACCTACGTCATGAAATTGACTTTTTGTGTCACAATATTGAGTTCTTGTGTCGCGACATTAACCTGCGGTGTAACATTAACTCTCTATATCACGACATTGAGTTCCTGTATCGCGACATTAACTTGTTGTCCCAATACACCGCTAGTAATTTGAGTATAACATTTTCATGTGATGTCCAAATGCCATAATTTTTAAAGCATTGGAAATATAATGTCAAAGGCTATAACCTTTTGGTTAACAACTTATCCAAATCATCCTCCAAATATGTCAAACAGTCTAATAAATGTGACCCATAGAATTCATCTTGTTATTTTTCTGTCATTTGGAACAGCTTTGGTATATTAGTCATAACTTCATCATATGACATTAGAATTGAGTAATTTTCTTCCATTGGATAGATAATATCATGATCTATAACTTCTATGTTGAACACATTTTCTAATTAGTCCATTATCAATGTCAAAAATCAATCACAATGAACCCGCTTCTGAAATTCAACATTTTCATAATACACACTTGTGCTCCTTTAGTTTTCTTCCAAAATTTTCACTTTTTCTCTCATTTATCATTCTTAGACTTTCAATTATTACATTTCCCATTAATTTCATGCACAATCATCCTCAAATACTCATTTAAGAATTTAACTCTCACTTCAAACTCAATTGATAACCCATTCATCACAAAGGCTAATGAAAATCAAAATTCACACTTATAAGAATCACTAATGGTCTCACTTCACATAAAATACGTTGGATATCATAATAAGAACTTTCCACACATCTCATACATGAAATGAGACTTGTTCATATTATTCATTACATCATTTGAGGTCAATTATCAAAAATTACCTATTCATTTGTTTTTACCGATCACTCTCTGCCATAACTAACTCCATGGACCATTTTCATTTCAAATTGCATCCAATGCTCAATCCAATGTTCCACACACATTATAATATGTATGATGACCATTCTAGGCCATTCATATTGATCATGATTAGGTTTTTTTCTGAAATTTATCATTTTAGTTCTTTTCTTCTCATTAACTTTATGTATATCTTAAAATACTGAATTTTATCAAATTCATTGAGCAAACTCTACCCATTTTCACATTTCAAACACCACATGTGTTATAATTATCAAATACTAAAGTAGAATATGTAGTAGCTGGTAGTTGTTGTGCTCAGATCCTTTGTATGAAACAACGATTAAATGATTTTGGCCTTAACTTTGTTTATATTCCCATAAGATGTGACAACATAAGTGCTATAAGTCTGACCAAGAATCTGGTTTTACATTCTAGAATAAAACATCTAGAAATTAGGCATAGGTACCACTTTATCAAAGATCATGTTCAAAACCATAACATTTTTTAGAATTTGTGCTACCTAAAAATCAACTAGCAGAAATCTTTACTAAACCTTTTCTAGACGATAAATTTAGTAAGTTAAGAAAATAAGTGTTTTAGATCCAAATGCTTAACTTGAAATTGATAGAGCATTTATATGATGAAGCATATGTTCCTTTTTTAATATTCCATTGAAAAAAAAAACACAAAAGAACAAATCTGAAAAATTGGTATGACTCTTGAAGCCTCCGAAATATCCTTTGGACCCTCCAAAGATCGATCATGCCTTCGAAATAAAATCTTGGAACGTCTGAAAAATCAATCCCAACTCCAACAACAATTCAACAACCTATTTTGTAGCCTCTAAAATAAAATTTCAAAGCCTCTGAAGTCCATCCTCTTACATGACAATTTCATTGCCTTCGATGGGCTACGTTACCTCTGAAGTAAAGCTTCGGAGTCACCAAAGCAAAAGAGATACATTGCCTCCGAAGATCTCACATATTTGTTTGGATCCTTCAAAAATAAGTTTTGGAGAAATTAAAAATTTTAACTCTATTTAAATATTCTAAGACCTCCGAAGAACCTAAAACCCCTCTCATTGAGCATCCGAAGAACCTTCTTCAGAGAAAACCCTTTTCTTCCTGCTTGATTCAAACTCCTCAGCTCAAGCAATCTTTCCATCAAATCTTCTCCATCAATTTTTCCCATCTCAGTCTACAAACACTCATAGCATACAAATCCAATTCTCTTTTGCTACAATGGCGAGAATAATGGGAACCACCAACTTAGTGGATGGAAAAAGAAAGAAAAGAGAAGAGTATCTGGAAAAAAGAGCAACCAAGAGAGTCAGACATGAAACCAATACACTTGAGGTAACATCTCTTAATAGTGAGTCTAATTACTCTAGGTAAATGGAAAGATACTATGATAGGAAAATTATAGAAGGAAGAGTTTTTAGTTTTGATGTTTTTGGAGATAGTGGCATGAAATTAGATGTATGTGAATTGTTCAAATATCAAGGATGGATGGAGTATGTAAGCTACATTGATCAATTCTATCCAAGACTTGTAAGAGCCCTAATCTACAACCTTAATATTAGAACAGAAAGGTCATGGATAGGAGAAGTAGAAATTAATGTATTGATAGAAAGTTTAAGAAGATGTTTTAATCTTCCTTTGGTAGAAGCTTAACCAGAATGGCCTACTAGATAGAGATTATTTTCAGATTTGGCAGGAGAAGAAATAGATAAGAGGGAGGATTATCTTCACTCTAACCATCTAAGTCTAAATCTCAAATTATCTTACATGATTGTGATAAACAATGTGTACCTAAGAAAAGGAGTCATAGAAGATGTATTAGAAAAGGATGGAAGAATACTGTAGGCTCTCAAGAATAGAAAGAGAGTGGATCTGGCAAAACTAATGTCAGATCACATTTATTCAGTCATGAGCACCTCAAGATTCCCTCTCCCTTATGGAATGGCTCTAACCAAGATAATAAGGGAAGTAGCAGTCAGTTTGTTTGAGGAACATAAAGAACCTCCAAGAGACTCAGACACAATTGATGAAAATACCCTAAAAAAAAATAGGTTTCAAGAAAACCTCACAAGGTTGGATCAGTGAAAAGCTAGGAAGAGCAGTTCAACTGAAGAAATCCAGACCATAGCAAGAAGAAGAAGAAAAAGAAGAAAGAACAACAAGAGAAGAGAATTTAGAATAGGAAAGAACAGAGACTCCAAGAGAAGAAGAAAGATTTGTTAGAATAGAGAAGTCAGAAGAGATTTTAAGAAGAGAAAATGAAATAGCAGCAGCAGTAACCACCCCATCATTCACTCCCATGAGATCTTCATCTTCCTTAAGACCCACACATCAACCATCCACACCAACCCCCTCATCAATACCCACTACTCAACCCATTCTACACTATATAGCAAACAAACTTGCGAACATTGAAAACCTTTTGTCAAATCTAGCTCTTCAAATGAACACATTTGATTAAAGAATCAATTATGCCATGTCATCTCTTATCTTAAGAGCTGATAAAATTGATCAAAGACTTGGCTCTCTACAATCACTAGCAGGGTCATTCAAAGGTCAAACTTATCATCCTCATTTCTCTCCACCTTCAACTCATTTCTCTCCACCTCCACCTCACTTCCCTCCATTTAAAACCAATTATCCCATCATAGTAATGTCTTTCCTCACACATTCTCCTCATCCATCATCTCCTACAATTCCAGAGGTTTCTCAACCTAAGAGTGAACCAGCTGAAATTATTTCTCCCTCTCCTCCAATACAGCCTCCATCACTTCCAACCACTAAAGTCTTTTCTAACCTGCCTAAGGATTACCTTTCTCATCCTCATAGAGCTATTGTCAGATATATAAAATATTTCATAGCTCCACTTCCTGGGCTTTAATTTCTTCCCCCAAGCCTAGCAGTATCTCTAGACTAACTTGGCTTGATCTTATATGATCAGGAGAGGTAATTCCTGAACAAATTGAAGAAATTCCTCCAAAATGGAATTCACCTTCAATACATCTTAAATGGAGAAGACCTCCAACTCCTCTACAAACCCCTCCTCAATCTCCTCCAAAATTAGTTGATGATAATCCTGACATTCTCATTCTTATCTTAAATCCAATCAAGATGACACATTCTAAGTTTGGGAGCAAATTAGAAATCAACTCTAAAATTGCTCGGATGTTTCTCTCTAAATATCTTATTCTATCCCCTCAGGAATTGCCATTATTAGAACTCAAGGATCCTAGCATTCTATATAGGATTCAACTTCTTTCTAATCCACCATTAACTCCAAAGGGCCACAAAATTCACATTACTGATAAAGAGTCAATTCCTCAAGCATATTCTGAGAAACTTCTTCACTCACTCCCAACATTAAGGAAACCTAAAAATTCATTTTCATCTCCCTTGGGTCCTCATCAACTCTTTTTTATTACTAAGGAAGAATTCTCATTTTACTCAAATGCCAACCTCCAAGCAATTGTTGATAATCTTCCTCCATATCCTCAACTCTCTAACACATCTATCCAACACTGGATTTAGCAAGTCTATTCTCAACAATCCTCCTCACCTAAACCTATTCCAATCCCTTCTAACAAAACCAAAACCCCCAGAAAACCACCTACTATCCTAAAACCAAAACCTTCATCCCAGCCATCATCTTCAAAACCCAAGAGGAAGCCAAAAATCCTACCTCTAAAAGAACACTAAAAGGCTCCTCTTTTTCGCATTACCATGTATCATCAAGAATACACTACCAGAATGAATGCCAACACAAAAGCCCTCTAAAAAGGGACTCTTGTACCTTTTCCTAAGTTGCTAGATCCATAATTTAGAGAGTGTATTGATTTCATTTGTGTCTTTAATTGTGGACCCATAGCTTATACTCATGAACCCCCATATGCTATCCCAAAGAATCCATTTTTCATTCCACCTACTCCACCAAAAAAACCTAAGTCATCTCCTAAACCATCAACCACTCAACATAAGCCTAAGTCATTTTCTAAAACCTATAAGAGAAACCCTAAACCAGATCACTGATTTTGCTGCCTCTATATTTTTTTTTGCTATTTCTCTGATGAATAATTTTTTTATATTCTATTGCAATTATTTATGTCCATAATCCATTTTCTTTATGAAAAGATGTGTAAATTCATTTTGTTTCTTTCCGCATTTTTTATTATGACAAAAAGGGGGAAAAATGTAAATGTATGAAATTTTATATGAAATGTAGTGCATCTATTCAGGGGGAGTTGCAATGATTTAATACAATTTCATTGAACATCAAATATGCATTTAGCCACTTTAATTTTCTATATTTGCATAAGTTTTGAAAGATATATCACTCAATGTTTTATTATCATCAAAAAGGGGAAGAATATTGAACATACACTCTTAGATAGCTTGATTTTGATGATAAACATTCTTAACCAACCATGTTTTGATGATAAGCAAAGACATGAGTGAAACATTAAGGTACTAATAATCTATTCTCAAGTATTTGTAGAAATATTTTTAATTTAATTAATGAGAATAAACTTCATGATGATTAAAGTGAGAAATCAAGTAAATGCTCAAGAAAATTAAGTATATAAATTATAGATATACTTAAAAGAAGAAAATAGAAGTTCAACGTTGCAAAGGGAACTTCGGACTCAACTTCGAGTTTAAAAGTTTATCACTTTGGAGTTTCTCAAATACTTTGGAGACAAGAAGATAACCCTTTAGAACCATTAAAGAATTTTAGAAAAAGAGGAAAATATCTTTGGAGTCACATAGTTACAAGCTTCGAATTCAACAAAAATGCCTCGGAGCCAAGCTAAGAGTTTCGGAGCCATTGGAACACTTTGGAGATAGAGAGCAATAACTTCAGAGTGATTATATTACTTCAGAGTTATAAGCTCACATCCTTCGAAGTCAATTGAATTGCTTTGGAGTCACGAGCTAGAAGGTTCAGAGTTAGTTAAAGCACTTCGGAGTCATGGACTCATGAACTTCGGAGTTAAGTCAAGCACTTTGGAGTTGAGTTAAGTATTTCAGAGTCAACAAGGTGCTTTAGAGATAATGATAAGAGCTTTTAGAGTTACTAGGAAACTCTTTAGAGAATACAACTTGTCAGAGTCAGAGGAAATTCGCTTCTGAGCCAAGTCAAGTACTTTAGAGTTAGAAAAGCACTTAAAATTTTGGAGTTAGCTCTTTCAGAGTTACAGGATAAGTTCTTTAGAGACAGTAAACTCCTTTGGACTTAGTTCCTTCCATCCTGACGTGAGTCATTGCTATGCACGACTTTGAAGCCTCCGAAACATGTCTTCGGAGCATCTGAAGAGATAGCAACTTGTGTGAGTTATGCATGAAACTTCATATGACTTAAAAGCTCGAAGGATCTGATGTTGGATCATAAACTCCGAAACCTCACAGGAAAGTACAATAGTTATAAATTCAAATGTTTCTCTACATTCAATGATTCTCACCTACCATAGCAGAGAAAGTTAGAGGATTTGATATAAAAGAAGTAAGAACAAAGAAATTAAGGAGATCATACTGAGAAACAAAAGAGTGCATTTACTAAGTCTTTAAGGCTTTTGTTACATGATTTCAAGTCCACTGTAGTTTATTAAAACAAGCATTCAAAGTCATCCATTCAACCACTTCTAAAGATTGAATCTTACTACTTTTATTGTTATATCAATTGTGTTTATTACTTTTGAAATTTGTACAAAATTAGCCTACTAGAGGCATTAATATTTGTACATATTTATTTTTACATATTTTGCAAGTCAAGGACTTGCCTCTGTGTAGTGAAAGATAGTTGGATACTTGCTTGGTATTTGTATAAGTTAGTTGGTGAGCTTGGAAACCAACAGATGTATTTGTTTAATCAGGTGGTTACTGATCAAAGAACGTGTTAATGGAACCTGAGCAAAACAAAAAAGGTTAACTTAGAGAAGTGGAGTAGGAACACAAGTGAAGGGATGAAACACTATAAAAATACCAGTCTATTGTGTTATCAATCTTCTGTTTATTCATACACTTTAATTATTATCTAGCCAAAAATTGTATAGACTCAATTCACCCCCCCTCTTGAGTCACCATCTAAACGGGACCAATGATTGGTATCAGAGTAGGCTTTACAAGTTATCTCTTACTATTCCATTTATATAATCTATGAAGAGATCTCAATGGCCAGTTATTTTCACAAAACTTCTGTTGATGGTCAAATGATGGGTCTGGAAGATAAAAATGAAAAACTTCCTACTTACCTCAGATTATTAGCTATGGAAAGCCATCAATGATAGATTGATTATCCTAAACACTGAAGATAAGTACACTGCTGAGGGCATTCTATGGATAGAGTGGTTTGGACATGAAAAATCATGATTGATGTAAAGTTAGGGTTTTATGAATAGCAAAATTTGGAAAATTTCATGATTTATGTGAATTTGCTAGGGGAAAATGATTAATTGTTAATTTTAGTGTGTTAGGGTGGTTTAGACATAAGAAATTATGGTTATAAGTTTGCCTATGAGGTAAACAGTAACCTAAGTGCAAGTTAAAAAGGGAAATTTGTGCATAATGAATTAGAATGTCCAAATGATTAAATTAGAAGTTTAATTAGTTTGATTCTCAAAGTGAATTAATTGATAATTATGTTTTGTCATGATAATAAGATATTCGGAGGAAAGTCACCCCACTTATTTTGCTATGAAAATAGTTAAATTAAGAATGCTTATAAGGTAATTGAGAAAATGTATTCCTAAGCAATCATATATGATTGATACTACTGTAAATTGTAATACAGTGTATTTACTCCATGAAATGCATGATTAGTAAATGATTAAAAGAAAAATGAAGTTAGATGAACCTATGGTTAAAACTAAAATGCCATTGTGCACTTGAGAGCTATATAGAACTATTTATTGAATTAGCCAAATGATCTTCTAAGTGAATGAAATCATTGTATGCTTAGGATTAGCATAGTAAGAATAAGAGACTATAAAGCTTGAGGAATTATGGAAATTGAGGCATGATGAGGTAAGTAGGCATTTGTATTTTTCTCTAAATGTATGAATGGATGGGGATAAAGAGTATCTCAGTGGTTGTAACCAAGTATGTATGTTTTAGTTGGGGATAGTGAATGTCCCATGAATAATCTTGTTGTATATACGGGTGAATGTCTATATTGTTGGAATGTGAAGCATTCCAAGAAATAGTTCATATTAATGAATATTGGTTATCTCCGTGAAAGTTTGAGATTTGGGATGAAGACTATCCCATAGTTGTATGTGAAATTAAGATATTATGATATGTGAATGCATGACTGGATAGGGATAGGGAGTATCTCATGTTGTTGTATAGAGTTGATGTGCTATATTATATGAATGTTGTTATATAAAGTTAATGTGCTATATTATACGAATGTGGATATTACAACATATATACAGTGTTGGATATTTATGGAAAACCTTGGATTCCATCATTAATCGTGAATCATGATGAATATGATTGAGTTAAATGATATGGAATAATTTGTACATTGTATGTTGAGAATGAATGATACTAATTCTAGATTAAACATGATATTTTATTGATTATTGATCATAGTTTTATTTAACCTGCCTACTTATTGAGTTCGCCCAGGACTCACACCTTCTAATTCTTATTTTTTTAGTTGACAAGTCCGGTAAAAAATCCCAACTGTGGGTTGGGACTAGTGAGCAGGAGTTGAAGCTATTTTCCTAGGAGTATAATGATTTCGAATGAAAATTTTATGTGTATTTTTATATTCATTTTCAAAGGATCTAAAATGATGCATAATATGGTGTAAAGGCATGTCATAGCAATTTATGTATCATCTTATAATGGATCTGTATAATTCCAGTGATGTTGCCATCATGATTTTGTTTTGATCTTAGGCACACAACTGTGGGTAAGTGGGCTAGTTTAGTTATTTATGGCTTTGCTTTATACTTATTGAAATTATAACTATTGGTATTACAATTTTATAAATAATTAATGCATATATAGGTTGAAATCCATATAATTCAAGGTAGACTCTACTAGTTTTCTGACAGAATATTTCCCTAAAAATGGGAAAAATATAGGGTAATGATAAAACACATAGGTCCCTAAGCGGGGTGTTACATGGAAGAAAACTTGAATTTAGGTAAATGCAATGTTAATAATCTTTCTCACTTATCATATTTTAATTGCTAACCTTGGATCATTCCTTATTAACTCCTTATATACTGAATTTGAAATATGCCTGATGGAGAAGATAACGTTCATTAAATGCGTGTCAATTGCTAAGATTTTCTAACTGTTAAGCCATTCTCCCAGATTCATACTGTCTGAGAAGAAGACTTCATGTCTAGAATGGCAAAATGAAGATAACATTGTTGGAGTTGTCGCAACTTTGGTCATTCTAAAGTAATGGCTTTGAACTATTTGAAATGACATAGCTCATGATCCTTGCATCCAATTGGAACTAGCTTTGTCTGAAATACTTCAACACATCTGAAGTAAGTTCTTCATAATGTCTAAAGAGGTGTGAAATACATAGACATGCATCTAAACTTCAGCTTCATTTGAAATTGACTTGACAATATCTGAAATAAAATTTTAGCACATCCAAACCTTGCCTTCGTAACGTCTGAAGTTCGGGACTTAGTCTTTTTCGGACTGGTGCAACTTCAGACTTCAGTGACAAGTTTTAGACTTGTTCTAGCATGTCTGAAGTGATAACTTTAGTTCATTCGAAATCACTTTAGGCTTTTAGCATCATGGCTCCATGCTTTAGCACATCCAAGCTTGGCTTCGTAACATCTGAAGTGGCATGCAATCCATCTTAAGCGTGTTTTGAAGCTTTATTTACATTTGAACTAAGGCATTTGATTATATTTATTTTAGCAGCATGTTTCACAATGTCTGAAGTAACTTTGAAGCTCTTTTATGGTGCTAGACATATCCTTTAACTGTAGTTTGGCCTTGGAAGATTAGATCATATGTCTAAAAACATTTTGGAAGTTGTTTCAAATAGTTTTCATGTCTACAATCTTCATTCCTTAGACACACTGAACTTCTTCATATTCTAAGATCATTCCTCTTGATTTAGATGTGTCTCATTACGTCTAAAATACTCTTCTAAGTTTAAGGTCATTTTTCCTTGCTTGAGCATTTACGTTTTCTTCCTTAATCTAGTGGATCTTTTCTATGATATGATCTTGTGTGTGTTGTCCATGTTTCTAAAGTTATTTGCCTAGAAATGTTATATACTTATCATTATAATAATGGGGAATATAACTATCAATACCTTAACTCTTTACTCACATATTTTTGCACATCATCAAAACTTAGCTGGTTAATCACATTCATCTCAAAATTATATCAAGGAGGTTCGTATCGACAACCTTTATAGGTGTAAATAATAGAGGAGGACCTTGTCCCTAAGAGAGTGTATACCTTGGGTATTTATAGTTGTGGTTGGTTTGATGTACTAAGACAGTTATAGTGGGATATGGATTTTTGTCCAAAGAGGGATTCAGAGGAATACACATCCCTAGTTCTTTTAGGACTTCCTTTTAGGGTACAATTCTAGAGTCTTACTCAACTACATTGTGGTTAAAAGAGGCTTCCCATTAGACTAGGAGTTTGACATGGCATGGTGCCAACTAGACAATGAATATCTAGTCTTAGCGACCTAGATGCACTTAAATACAAAATGGAACCAATTATGCTGCGAAAGAGTTTTTGATCTTTATCCAACCTTGTTGAGGTGCTTATTGGAGTGTTTGTAGTTTTCACTTCTTCCGTATTGAATTTCTTAAGCATCTCCCTTGTGTACTTGGACTAGCATATATAAATTCCATCTTTTCTTTGCTTTATTTGTAGTCTAAGGAAATAATTTAACTCTCTCATCACACTCAACTCAAATTCAGCCTACTTAAAAATTCTTAGCGAAGTGCTTCATTAGTGGCACTAAAAATTATATCATCCACATAAACTTAAATAATTCTAATATCAATGCCATTTTTTTGATGAATATTGTAACGTCAACCTTCCCTCTTTTGAACTTATGATCAATAAGGAACTTACTCAATCTTTTATACTAAGCTCTTGGAGCTTGCCTCAATCAATACAATTCTTTAGTAAGTTTATAAACATGATTGGGTTGATCGTCTGCTTCAAATGCTGGTGGTTGCTCCACATATACTTTTTCATTTAGATACCATTAAGGAATGCACTTTTCACATCCATTTGGAATAAGTTAAAGTTCATAGGAGATGCAAATGCAAGTGGCATCCTTATGGCTTTTAATTTTGTTACAGGGGCATAAGACTACTCAAAGTCAATTCCATCTACTAGGGAATACCCTTGATTTTTTTCCTATAACCAGTTCACTTTCATTCTAACTTGTTCCTAAAGATGCATTTGATTCCTATTACATTAATGTGCTTAGGTCTTGGAACTATTTCCCAAACATTATTTCTTTCGGAACTAGTTTCCAAACATTATTTCTTTCAAACTAGTTTAGCGTTTTGTGTTGTAATGATCCAATTTTCATCAGTGAGGGCTTGATCAATGTAACTAGGCTAAATGTTGGAAATAAAAGCAAAGTGCCCACAAATGTTGTGCATAGATCTTCTTGTTCTAATATCATCATAGATATCATGTATAACTTCATCTCTAGGATGGGTGGTGTGCTATTGTAGGCAACCAAATTTAGAACCTATACTCTAATTAAATTATCTATAGTAGTGTGAGTAAGGGTTGATCCTATGGAGAATATCTAGTTTAGCTCTATGCTTATGTGAATGAGATGGGGGGTTTTGAGTGTAATGAAAATTGTGTTTGTAAAAGAAATTAATCAAAGAAGCAAACCTTGGTCGAAGTTAACATCTACCATGAGAATCTCACAACTAATCATTGATAAAAATATAAATCAATTCACACTTTGAATATTCACTATTGGAATTATTTTTCCTATCTCTCCTTCAACATAATTAATTGGAAACAAGTGATCCAATTAACCATAACTAATAAACAACCCCAGGTAAGCACTAGAGGTTTAATCTAACAGAGGCTTTAAGATTTGTAGAGATTGGTGAAGCTAAATAACACAAGCACACGTAAATTGCATTTAATTTAGTCAAATATTCCTCCTAAAATTTAATAATCATTAACGCAACAAATTATTAAACCTTAGTTGCCTCAAGGATAAGAGTGATCAAACAATTATGGATTTGATATCTAATCTAGTAATAGATTATAATGAATAATAAACTAGTAGGCCTCCTAGCAATTAAGCATAACAATCATGAAAATAAGCATAGAAGAACATTTAATACTCAAACCATAAATTGAATAATTAAAATAAATTAGATCTCATAGTATGTTGATTATAAAGCTTTCGTCTCCTTAAACCAAGAATAAAAGTTTAGCCATGCAGGGCCATGAAAACATAAAAAGAGAGAATAAAAAAGAGAAAAGAGAAGAGTGATGAATTCCCTGCACTAAAAGCTTCAAAAGTTCTATTTCCTACGTTTTTCCCTCCTTAAATAACCCAATTTAGGGTTTTTTTGAGTGTCCATATAGTTTCTCAAGTTTCCCTTATGCAAAATAATCAAAAATTGCTTAGAATAGGTCACTTTTGCAATTGTACTGGCACTGCGATGCCCAAATACCTGTCCACTTCATGCTCGCAGTACTATTAACTAGGAATAATGTTTGGTATTTGGGCCATAATGTTCTCATACAATGTCAGAATTACTTAATTTTTGATGATTTGGAAAGATAATTTCAAGGGTTACAATGTTCATGTTGAATACATTTTCCAAGCAATCCTCCATGTTTATCCAAAATTTAATATTGTTGACACCTTTCTCATATTTTGCAAATCCGGAGTCTGAGGCAGTTGCAGTGTTTTGGTCATAACTTCCACGTTTGATCTCCAAATCCTATGATTCTTGAATTTTTGGAATGGTAACTTATATGTTTAACATATTTACTAAATTAGTTTCCATATATACTAAAAATGGCCTTGAAGTGATGCCTAGATTACAAAGTGATGTTGAAGCTGTCCAAAATCATTCAATTAGCTTCTTTTTGCACTTAACAACTCCATTTGTCTCCTAGATCAAAATATAAGAATAATGAGTATATTTAGGAGCCAAATAATTGCAAAAGACTAAATATTAAGTGAATAAAATATAACATTTTATGTTCTCTTCAAAATCCCCCATACTTAATTTTCTCGTCCTTGGGCAAAACTCAAATTTACTCTCCGAAAAAGTGACATCAAGGGTATAATGTCATTAACAAAGAACAACCAAACTCTTGAAAATTCATAACATGTCATGAACAAATCATTATTACACAACTTATAATCACTTAGTAAGCATTTCTCTTGAATATGGAATGAACTAAATACATAGACCCTCACAAAAATAAACATTCTACTCTCATATATTTGAAGGGTATATGTTTCGTTGAAATTCATTCCTATAGAAATGATCAATCATAAGCTTGTTTATTTTCTCATTCTCCACCACTAGGACCACATGCATATTATGACTCATAAAGACTTTTCATGTGTTGTAATGGGGTATAGGATCAAGGTGCAAAATATTTGGAAATGTAGCTCAAAAGCTATTGAAACTAGTGAAGCATAAGTAAATCAACTTAAGGTCAAATATATAAGATATGTAAAATCACTTGTTTCATTCAACATCTTCCATCTTTGAATATATGATGTATAAACAGACCCCTTCCCTTGGAATTTTGATATTTTCTTCTTTTTCTTTTTCCTTTTTTCTTTTTTCTTTTTTATTTGATCTCATAATTTTGAGAAATAACAATATGTTCAATTTCACTAATCATAGCCATACCACAAATTCTGACACCCCCACACTTATTTCTTGTATACCCATACATAATGATGAACAATGCTCCACTAGCTCTATGGCTTGGGTAAAGACATTATTTTTCAAGTTTTAAGCTTGTAACATAGGTTTATAATGAAAGTCTATAAAGCTCAAAGGGCTTCAACAAAGGAAAAAATTAGTCACAAGGTAGGCTATTTGGTTCACTTAGCTTATAACAAATAGGCCTTAATCATATTCACGCATGCATGTATCAATGTGATCTCAAAGAAAATCAAGACAAGTTTTAGAGAAACAAATTCATAGAAGAATATCTCTCAAAGAATGAGATTGATATGGATGTGTCAGTCTAAAGGCTCAAAATCTCACTAGCTTTTCTCTATGAAATTTATCATCACCATTCTCAAAGAAAATAACTAAACTAATTAAGTACAATTGAAAGATTACTTATTCAATCATGTTATGAAAATTTTAAGCTTAATTGAATCTTTCTTATGACATCCACAACCTCAAATCATAGGAAACCACCAAAACAAAGGGAAAAGCTCTCTCTCACCATTTTTTTTTTCAAAAATAAAAGCAACAACAAAATAAAAAACATAACCTAAACCTAAATCTCCTCTCCCACACTTAAAACTTACATTTGCCCCAATGTAAAATCAAATGCAAAGAAGATACAAAAACAACCAACATAGTAATGGAGAAATAAGAAGGAAATTAGAAAAAGAAACACAAAATTCCCTTGGGTTGCCTCCCAATTAGAGCTTTTGTCTATAGTCATTGACTCGACTCAATGATTCTCCTTTCAATCTTCCTTCAATCTCCCAAATAATCTACAATTGTCCAACCAATAGTCATCTTATGCTTCTTAAGAACCTTCACAAGCTTTCATTCTTGTAGTGCACTGAGTTTACTAGAGATGATCACTGGTAAGGTTTCTTCATATCTAAGGAACGCATACTTGAGGTGACTAGGAAGAGGCTTCAAATATGGAATGGATGCTTGCAAAACAAGTGGTAAAAGGCTCTTGTTAGAAACTAGTAACTCAATGTAACAATCATTACCTGATTCGTATAACTTTGGAAAGTCATCCAATGTTGCAATAGTTTCCTGCAAATCAGTACTCAAAGGTAGCACCTCATTCTCTTTCTTAAGATGTTTACTAATAGCAACTTCTAAATTATCTTTTTCACTGAGTTCAAAAAATTCCTATGCACAAGAATCAATCAGATCAATAGAGTAACATGAGTATCATCATCAAGATATCTCATAGCATCTTAAATATTAAACTTAACAATTTCTCTATCAAATTCCATGGTAAGTGTGCCACTATGAACATCTATCTTAGTCATGGATGTCTTTAGGAATGGTCTTCCTAACAAAATGGGATTTTAATCACCATTTCCCATATCTAACATAGAAATTAGGAGGGAAAACCAAATCATGGACTTACACAAGAACATCATCGATTACAACATCATTGACTACACCTTTGGGATATGCATTGGATCTATTAGCCAACTGAATCACAGCACCAGTGTTATTTAAAGGTCAAAGTTTCAAAATATTATATAACGAATATGACATGACATTAATGGAAGCTCCTAAATCTGACATGGCCTTCTCAAGTTTAGTGTTACCAATCGTATAAGCGATAGTAAACATACCTGGATCTTTGAACTTTATAAGGATTTTTCTTTAAATAATTATAGAAACATTTTCTCCTACTCTCACCTTTTCACATCCCTTAAGTTTCTGGTTCCTCTTTATTGTACACACTTCTTTCAGGAATCTAGCATAATGAGGTATTGTTTAATAACATAAAAAAGTGGAATATTTGCCTCATTCATGAAAAGTCTCATGGAAATGTTTATAGTGCTAAATTTTTTGAGATTCTGCTAAAGCTTGAGGAAAAGATGGTATTGGTTTATATTAAAAAAGAGGTGAAAACTTATATTGAGTTACTTCATTGCCATTGGGAATGTCCTTGTTTGTAGCAAGAAATTTCTCCTTTGCTAGAATGTCCACTTCTTCACCACTTCTCAAAATGATTGCACTTACATTTTCTATTGGGTTCACCACCGTTTGAGATGGTAATTTTCCTGAACCTTGTGCCCCTAGTCGACTAATTGCAATTGCCATCTGACTTACCTGGTTGTCCAATCTTTGAATACTGGCCCTCATCTCTTGTTGAAATTATTTTGTTAGTAGCAAGAGGCTTAACAATATCCTCTAAGGACATACTAGAGTTGGAAGTTTATCCCTATGGTTGTTATAGAAGGGAATATGGCTATTTATATTGCTGGAAACTTGGGCAGTTGCAGCCTAATTTACTTGTGGGTTCTCATAGCTTAAATTTAGATGATCCCTCCATCCTAAGTTGTATATATTTGAATAAGGATCATACTTCCTTTATGGTTATCCAAAAAAACCACCCATCGCATTCACTTGCTCAAAGGACGCCTTTTGAAGAGTTGGGCACATATCAATTGGATGCCTTACTACCAAACAAATTTCACAAGCTTTTGCCATTTGCATAGTACCTATAGCCATTTGATAAACAAGAGAAGTTAGACCTGCAATCTATTATTCAAGGGAGGAAACACTTACCTCATTAGCTAGTTTGGCTAGAGAGTCAAGCTTAGTGCCAAGTTGTTACAAATTGGCTGCCATGTTTACAATCAGATTTCTTGCAACTTCAAGAGTTTTATCCACCAAAGCTCCTCCATTAGTAGCATCAACTATGCTCCTTTTAGTGGGAAGAAGGCCCTTGTAGAAATATTAGATGAGTAGTTGCTCACTAATCTGATGATGGGGGTAGCATACACATGATTTCTTGAAAAACGCTCCCAATATTTCTATAGGGATTCTCCACTATGTTATCTCACATCACAAATTTCCTTCCAAATGTTGGTCGCCCTTGAAATAGAAAAATATTTCTGCAAAAACAACCTCTTCGTCTTATTCCATGTTATGATACTCTAGAGGGTACATAATAGAGTCAACCCTTAGGCAAATCCTTCAAAGAGAATGAAAAGGTCCTATGTTTTATTTGCTCCTCAATCACCCTTGTTGGTTTCATACTCGTACATACCACATGAAACTCTTTTAGATGCTTATGAGGATCTTCACCTGTAAGACCATGAAAAGTGGGTCAAAGATGTATTAGTCTAAATTTTGATTAAAAATTAATAGTAACATCTGAATTGGGAAATGTTATGTATAAAGGTTGTTGATCCAAATCAAGTGTGGCAAGCTCTTTTAAAGTTTGATTTCTAGCCATAATTTCCTCCTATTCTGAATCACAATTGCTATCTTTGAATAGAGGATTAGAAAATAGTTTGTTCTCTACAAAAATTCTCTATGGTTCTTTTCTTCACCTGTGCAAAGTTTTCTCTATTTCTGGCTCGCATTGTAAATCACTTTGATTAAAGGATCAAGTAACAATCATAAATAATCAAGCAAAATCTAATAAACCCTAAAAAATAAGGAAAAAACTTTTTTTCCAAGAAGAAAAATTCAAGAACAAAATAAAGATCACAAGAGCAAAAAAAATCATCTAGAATCACTCCCCGGTAACGACGCAAAAAATTTGTTGTGCTGTTGAACGAAACCAAATATAAAACCTATACTCCAATTAAATTACCTGTAGTAGTTCTAGTAAGGGTTGATCCCCACAGAGAGTATATAGTTCAGTTCTATGCTTCTGTGAATAAGAATGTGGGGTTTTGAGTGTAAACATTTGTAAAAGAAATCAAGTAAAGAAGCAAATCTTAGTCCAAGTCAATACCCACCATCAAAATCTCATAACTGATCATTGATACAAATATAAATCAATTCAAACCTTGAATATTCACCATTAGAATTATTTTTCATATCTCTCATTCAACATATTTAATTAGAAATATGCAATCCAATGAACCCTAACTACTAAACAAGCTTAGGCAAGTGCTAGAGGTTTAATCTAATAGCAGCTTTAAAATTTGTAGGGATTGGTGAAGCTAAATAACACAAGCACACACAGTATCATTTATTTAGTTAAATATTCCTCATAAGATTTAATAATCTATGATGCATCAAATTATTAAACCCTAGTTGCCTTGTATATAATAGTGATAAAAAAATTATAGATTTGATATCTAATCTAGCAATATATTGCAATGAATAAAAAACTAGTAGGCCTCCTAGCAATTAAACACAACAATCATGAAAATAAGCATAGATGAACATTCAATACTCGAAGCATAAATCGAACAATTAAAATAAATTAGATCTCATAGTATGTTGATTTTGATACTTTTGTCTCCTTAAACCAAGAATAAAAGTTTAGCCATGCTGGGCCATGAAAATATAAAAAGAGAGAATAAAGAAGAGAAAAGAGAAGAGAGATGAATTCACTACACTAAAAGCTTCAAAAGTTTTGTTTTCTATGTATTTCCCTCCCTAAATAATCCAATTTAGGGTTATTTTGTGTGTCCATCCAGTTTCATAAGCTGCCTTTGTGCAAAATAATCAAAAACTACTTAAAAAAGGTCTCTTTCACACTAGCACTGGTGCAGCGATGCCACTTCATGCTCGCGATATTGTTCACTAGGAATAATATTTGGTATTCGGAATCACTTGATTTTTAATGAGTTAAAAAGATAATTTCAAGAGATAGAACATTTATGTTGAATACATTTTCCAAATCAAACTCTATATTTATATAAAATTGAATACAAGTGACACCTTTGTCATATTCAGTAAATATGAAGTAAGAGATAGTCGTTGTGTTTTTGCAATACCATCTACGTTTGATCTCCGAATGATTCTTGATTTTTTTGAAAAATAACTTAAAGGGATGAAATTATATGTTTATAACTTTTGCTTAATAAATCTCCATATGTACCAAAAATGTCCTTGAAGTGATGCCTAGATTACGAAGTGATGCTGAAGCTGTCCAAATTCATCCAATTAGCTTCTTTTTGCACTTAATAACTCCATTAGTCTCCTAAATAAAAATAATAATAATGAGTACATTTAGCAACCAAATAAGTTCAAAATATTAAATATTAAGGAAATAAAATATAACATTTTATGTTCTCATCAATGGGCATGCATGAACTTTAAATCAGTAGGATGTTGGAAAGGAACATTACCTTCATTTATCTCCTCTTCTTTATCTGAATTTCGATCATAATTTTACTTTGAAGTTCATTCTCCCCCTTTATTTTCCAAATGTAGCTTTTTTATCTTCTTAGTAGTTTCATCTACATCATTGTCAACCTTCTTCCTTGGGTGAATCCAAATTCATCAAATGTAACATGCATAGATTTTTCCATAACTTGATTTTTCTTATTGAAAACTCTAAATGCTTTGCTTCCCATTGTTTAGCACATAACATGCACAACCAAAGGAATGGAAATAAGAGACATTGGTTTTCTTCCTTTATAAAGCTTATAGGGAGTTTTTTTTAAATTGCTCTAATGGTAACTCTATTTAGCACATGGTGAGCAGTGGTAACTTTCTCTCTCCAAAATCTTTTAGACAATTTTCTCTCATTCAACATGGTTCTTGCCATTTCTTGAATTGTCCTATTCTTTCTTTCCACAACTCCATTTTGTTGTGGATTTCTAGAGGCTAAGAGGCTATGGTGAATTCCTTTAACCTTTATCTTCACAAAAGTTAGTAAATTATATATTTTTGAATTCATCATGATGGTCACTTCTTATTGAGATAATAGACAATTTCTTCTCATTTTGGACAAGATTTGAGAAGCTGGAAAAAATAGAGAAGGCCTTATCCTTGCTTGTCAATAAGATCATTCATGTGAACCTAGAGTAGTCATCTATAATTACATACACATATCTTTCACCACCGAGACTCAAGATGTCAAATGAATGTAAGAGATCCATGTGTAATAACTCTAGTGGTCAAGATGTGGACACTTCATCCTTGGGTGAAAAAGAATTTTAGTCTATTTTGACATTTGACAAATTTTGCAAATCTAATCCTTGACATGTTTTAGCTTTGGTAGATCATTTACCAAGTTTTTCTTTCATAAGGATTTGATATTTGACATATTAATAGTTCCCATTCTTTTGTGCCACAACCATGGGCAATCATTGACTATAATTAGGCATTTTCATATAATTTTATCTAAATTAACCAAATAAATATTTCCATGCCTTTTTCTACTGAACACAAGATCATCATTGGCATCACATACATTACATATAGATGATTCAAATATAACCTTATGACCTCCAACATGTAATTAGCTAATGCTTGGCAAGTTATGTTTAAGACCGTCTGTGTATAAAACATCTTCAATTCATGCATTAAATAACCAAAAAATTTTAACTTTACTCTTGCTGAAACCTTTATCATTATTGTCAAATGCAATTGTACCTCCATTATTGGCTTCAATTCTTTGAAGAGGTCATTGTTTCTAGTCATATGCCTTGAACATCCGCTATCCATGAACTAGATGTTCCTTGTGATAGCTTTAAAACTTACCTTCAATCACAATAACAAACATTCTCTTCATCCCTTTGGTATGCAAGTGATGGGTCTATTTTTGTTAGTGAATTTGTGTGTGAAAGAGGGCTATGCATGTAATGCCCCGCTCTAGGCCTATGCATTTTACCGATTTCCTATAAATTCCCCTATTTCTATGGGAATATCTTGCCAAAAATCTGGCATAGTCTAATTTAAAAGATGGGGATCTAACTCTACGCAATTATGTATCACATAATACTAAAATTTTCATAACTATAACATGATAACAATAAATTAGAAAGCACAACCATACTCCCCCACAGCTCTGTCCAGGACTAGTTGCCTCGTGATGGCAAATGACCTGCTGGATTATGACCACATAAACTACAAACATCCAATCATAGTGACATGCCAATATAGTAATTCTATATAGAATCTCAATAAATTGATAAAATACATATAGATTAATGGGATTCCTGCCCTAGTTTCCCTCAAAGTACCATGAGCCTCATCGTTTGACCCAACCACAAGTACCAATCCTCAATTGGGCTCCACTGTTTGACCTGCTAGCTAAAAACATATAATATAAAGGCGTGAGTCTGGGCAAACTTAGTAAGTAGGCAATTAAAAGAAAATAAAAATCAACAACTAATAAACAACATGTTCAAATACAGGACACATGTAATCAATAATCAACATTAAATGAAATAAACAATTCATTTCATGAAATATTTTATTTATAATAGTATAGGATAATACAACATTGTCTAGATGAACATAATGCTTAATTCTACTTCATAGTTAGTCTCATTGTCTTCCATCAGCATGACAAAGCTTCATCTATTGCTTAATTAGGGTCTTCAAATCATATCATCACTACAGTCGACCTCTTTATTTCTGGATTTTCATTTAAATGGCTCTCCATTGTCAGCAAGTCATTCTCAATGTATTCATTTATATTTTAATAGTACCCTCATGTCATCTTAATTCATGTTCATATCTTGAGGCCATATCATATATCATGTATCCACTCATCATGGGTGCACCTCATTTATGTATTTTTCTCGTCACCTATTTCCAAATGATAGCCCTTTTGCTCCATTTGTAGATGACTTTCTGGATGTATTTCAAATACAATTTTGTCTTCTCTTATGTCCCATGTATTATTATCTGACTTTAATCCCTCTTTACCATTCTTACATGTATTCAATACTAATATTGATACTTATTAAATGGTCAAGTTGTGACTACCATGGGATCATTCATCCACACTCTATCTTTCATTGACTCCATTCATCAAACATTCCTTAAGCATCGATTATATTATAAGATGCCACAAGATATTTTAAAGAAATTTTATTTCTACCAATATACATCCATTATACAACATACTTAACAATTAATCATCCTCAAGAAAAAGTTCATTAATCCTTTGATTCCATAAGTTCCCTGCTTATATATATACTCTTTACAAAATCTTCTTTTGCAAATCTCCAAAGCAATTATGGATATAAAAAAACCTTGAATTTCTCATGCAAAATTTAGTTCCAAAATTTTAAAACTAAGTAATTGATCAATTCCCCCATGAATCCATACACAAATCATGAAAGTTCATCTCCCAATTTACTATTCATGAACTCTAATAAAGCAAAATCATGAAATTGATTAGGATAGAAGAGTTTACCTTCATTTTCAAACTTTGCTTCCTCCCTTGTACAAGATTTTGGCCCAAAATCTTCAAGAACCCATCATAGATCGAAACCAACAGGGTATTCTCTCCCCTTCAATTATTTAAACTGGCTAAGGTTTGGGTTTGGATGTAAGGATGATGGAATACACCCTTAAATAATGGTTTTCTCTAACCAAAATCATGCTAAATGGGGTGTGGAGGACATGGGGATTTGGGCATAAAAGGGAGAAGACGGAATGGGGAAGAAAGAAGAGGACAGAAGGTTTTAAAAACTTGGATTTCTAGTGCTCCAGTGCACCATCAACTCACCACTGCACTGGCGTTATGGTGGCGGATTTGGGCACTGTTGCACTAGATTTTTTGGCTACTCGATCTCCTCATTTTGATGAGTGGCACCACTATGCCAGATTTGAAGCACCCATTTTGCTGCCCCATTGCTCTTCCATTTTTGTCCTTTTTCTCACTTGCTTTTTATTATATTTTTATCCATCATCTTTCCACAATAAATATGATCAATATTAATCTCCATTATTTCCTTTTTATAGTCATACAAAAATACACGAACATGATGGAATTAATGTCATTTAAATCATAATATACATTTCATAATAAATTCCTCAATTCTGATACTTTTATGTCCAAATGATAATTTAAGCAAAATTTTCAAAATTTTCACAGTTTTTAACATCCTAGGTGTTATAGTGCACTATACATGGGTTTCCATATCAACCTTGCACCCTTTCTTTGCAACTTTCTAGCATAGCATTCATATATTTTGTGTCCCTCTTTATTGCAGAAATGACATTTTCTGGTGGTTCTACTTGACACATGATATGCTTCTAGTTTTCTAATTTAAGAGTGTCTTATAAATCTTCTAATGTGTAGATAGTTTCCTCTCTCTTCAATTAGGTTCATACTCTAGTCCATATACTAAAATTTCTATTTCTTATGGTTCATTGCCACTGGATTCCTCACAACCAATCCCCTTCTTACTTTTCTATCTAGACATTTGAAGAAACTTGGTAACTAATTCTTCTACGTTGGAGAATTTATTCAACATGCTATTCAATATTTATATCTCTTTCTTTAAATTGCCAACTTTCTTTTGTAGAGATATGTTCCTTTCAACTAGTATGAAATTTCAAAATGTCTTTTCTTTTGGGTGAAATTCTATTAAAGGGTCTCAAATTCATTGAAGAGACAATCATATGATTGTTTTAACTCTTCAAGCTCATTATATTTAGTACAATCTCTAGTGGAGCTTGAGGAATTAGAAATGTAAGAGTAATAGTGATTTAGTTAGGTTCCAAATTATTATTCTTCTTCTTTGATTGGTCCTTGGTTGAGGTGTGGCTTGGGAACTCATTCTCTATATGTGCCATGCAGCAAATTCTTACCAAGTTGCCCACTTCCTTGTCTTCTCTTTCACTTGAGCTAGTACTTGAAGATTGGTCTTCATTTACATACATTCATTCCTCTAGCTTGATTTCTTGATGGTCTTCTAAATTATTTTTTTTTCTATCCTCATTTTCATTGAAGTTTGCTCTCCTTTCATTTGAACACATAACAATCATTTGTCCAACTCCTTCAAAATTTAAGCAATTTAGCCAATTTCTTCTTCTTTCTCTTTTCTTTCTCTTGTCAATTTTGGGCTACTTCCTTGAGTTGCTAGGTCAGTAACTTCTTACAAGTTTTCTAAATTTCTTTGCCAGCGTAGCAACTTGAATTTCAGTTTGTGAGTTTGACTCACTGCTACTTTCTTTGGTTACCTTGAGAGCCATTATAACTAGCTCTTTTGCCTTACTTTTAATCAAATCATAGGACATAAGCAAACTGATTAAATCATTGACCTTCAATGTGTTCAGGTCCTTGGCCTCTTTTATTGCCATAATTTTTGGTTCCATGATTAAGGAAGTGCTCCAAATATCTTCATAATCTGGTCAGAATTAGAGATTTCTCTCTCTAGACCTTTGAGAGCATTAGTAATTTTAGAAAACTAGGCATACATTTCAGAGATGTTTTATTTGTCCTTCTTTCATCCTAAAATTCTCTAATTCTCCTATCACAATGTTCCTCCTAGTTCCCTTAACTTGGGAGGAACCTTCATAAATGGACACTAACTTGTCCCAAATATCTTTAGCTATGGTACATGATGAAACTTTGTCAAACTTGGTTGCTGATAAGGCATCAAATAGAGAGTTGATTGCCTTTTCATTATTTTGGACATTAGTTGTGTCATCTTTAGTCTAAGCACCAATGCCCATAGTCAAGAGGGTTACTCTTCGGCCTTCTAAGATTCCATATCATTGGCTATGATGAATTGCTTCATTCTCAACTTTTAGTAGGCAAAATTTATGCTATCAAATAAGGGTGGTTGGGAGAAGGATTACCCCTTGGTGAATACATAAGATGATATTGACAGGTTTTCTATTTATATCTCTACAAACAGTTTTGTAGCCTACTCTGATATCACTTATCAGTCTCTAAGTCAAGGGTCATTTCAAGAGGGGAGGAGTGAATTGGGTTTAAAAGAATTCTAAGAAGACTCCTTTAAGGATTAAAACCAACTTTGCAATTCAATGTGGAAGATAATGCAAATAGAAAGGTAATCAAATAGATGAAATAGATTTTTAGAGTTGTTCAAGATACCTTCTCTACTCAATTGTTTCAAGTACTCTCCTTAGTAGCTTGGGTTCAACTATACTAGTAGAAGTTTATAGCTTTATGCTACCACACTCTTCTTAATTCTAGCTCAAGGGAGCATATAAATAATTTAATGCCTATGCACTCTTCTTGATTCTAGCTCAAGGGGGAGAGAATATGTTTCAGTAAATTGATTATGAGACACACTCCAATAATCAAACTGCTCTTCTTGAGTTTGGCTTCCAATATTGACTTAAGGCAATAAGATGTAAATGAGAAAAAGAGAGATTACACTTTTAAAGACTGTTACAGTTTGAGCATGGGGGAAGACTTGAAGATGCCTTAAGCTTTCCTTAAATGTAGAGAAAAGTGCTACCTAGAAAAATGTGTTGGTCCCTTTGGTGAGGCACAACCTAAGAGGTGTAACAAGTACAAAACGAGGATACAAAATGGAACAAAATTTTTTTTGTCAATAATGGAATGAATAAAATAATTTTTATTTTTATTGATGTCCTCAAATAATTACGCATGTATGTGTACACATTAGAAAATTGCATATTCGATCCCAAACCACAAATGGTTCTAATTACGTCTTCATAATGGAAGAAAACTTTAGATTAAAAGGAAAAATACAATGTATTTAGAGACCCAAAAATAAAACACACTCTCTCAAATAAATGTGTGTTATCTTTGGGGTCGTTGAGCACATTGCAATGATTTGAAATTTAGTGGATCACCTTAAGCCAATGGGCGGAGAGGATAACACAACTCTAGACCAAATTACTAGACTTTGGGTCAACCTAAAGAATGAGTATTTTGATCCAATTAGTATGTTCTAGATAGAATCAAGACAGGGTGATTTCTGCTATTTAAACTGTAAGAAACCAAAGAGACAATAGATGTTTTGTGACCCAATTTGCATATCCCAGAAGGACTCAGGACTAGGTGATCTTGATTATGTTTAGACCTTAAAGAGACTAGAAGAAAATAGGTGGTTTATGACCTAATTTACATATCCCGGAAGGACTTAGGACTATTGATCTCGATTGTGTTTAGACTTAAAGGAGATCAAAAGGAAATAGGTAACTTAAGATTAGTTTAGCTTTCTCACATTGCCCATAAGAAGCTTAGGAAGAGGGCCAAGGTGACTAGGTTTTGATCAGCTTTCTCAAATTACCCATGAGAAGATTAGGAAGAGTGAGACTAGGATGATTGGATTTTGCATAGCTCTCTCAATTACCCATGAGAAGCTTAGGAAGAGTGGAACCAGGATGATTAAGTTTAGCTCAGCTCTCTAAATTATTCATGAGAAGCTAAGGAAGAGTGAGACTAGGATGACTAGATTTCATTTGACTATCTTAATTACCCATGAGAAGATTAGAAAGAGTGGGACTAGGTTGACTAGGTTTTGCTCGGCTTTCTCAATTACCCATGAGAACCTTAGGAAGAGTGGGACTAGGATGACTAGGTTTCTCTCAGCTCTTTCAATTGCCTATGAGAGCTTAGGAAGAGTGGGGCTAGGTAAACTGGGTTTAGCTTGACTCTCTCAATTGCCCATGAGAAGCTTAGGAAGAGTGGGCCAGGTTGACTAGGTTGAACTCGACTCTCTCAATTACCCAAGAGAAGCTTAGAAAGAGTGAGCGAGGTTGATTGAGTTTAGCTTGGCTCTCTCAATTGTCCATGATAATCTTAGGAAGAGTGGCACTAGGTAAACTGGGTTTAGCTCAGTTCTCTCAATTGCCCATAAGAAGCTTAGAAAGAGTAGGACTAGATTGAATGGGTTTAGCTTAGTTCTCTTAATTACCCATGAAAAGCTTAGGAAGAGTGGGACCAGGTTGACTTGGTTTAGCTTGGCTCTCATAATTGCCCATGAGAAGCTTAGAAAGAGTGGGCCAGGTTGACTGAGTTTGATTGATTCGAAGTGGTTTTGCTAAGGATTTACTTGATAAGTCATGACTCAGTGACTCGATCCTAGACTTAGATTGTTGGGTGATTGGATGAGTGGTGTTTACTAAGGTTTGACTCGATGAGTCATGATTTAGTGACTTGATCCTAGACTTAGACTATTGGGTGACTGGGTGATTGATATTTTCCAATATCCTATAAAAAATCAAAAGCGGGCATTCTTTGTCATTTAACTTGTGAGAGATTATAGATCCAGGTCACAAGCGATATGCTCATAATTATTAGACTGGTTGATTGGTTGAGATTAAGCATAATCATGGTGAAATTAAGCCTAACTATAATTAGTGCTAATGATAATGATTAACACTAATTAAGATTGCCAAGCTATCTTGTTTAGACTACTTAGAAAAGCTAGTGGGGTACCTGCCATCATCTCTATGATCCGTGGGCCTCCTCTCCGTGTGTGACCCACTTGGTTTCAACTCCACTAATGGATATCTCAAGACTTGAATTTCATCCATGAAATGCCTATCCCCAAGGCTTCACCATTGATGGAGGCTAGACACCATTGGATTCATCAAGTATGTAAAAAGAAGCTCATTTGAGAGCTCACATTAGAGGGGTTGGCATCAAAACCTCATCTCTTTCTTAAGTTCGAGATTCAAAGGGGCTCATTTCTGAAGTCATCTTCCCCAAATAGTTGGGTCTAAACCAACTTATACAAAACCCATTAATGGAGTATGAGTTTTAACATCATGCAAGAGTTTAAGCCTTTAAAACTTCATTTCTTATGGAATTTATAAGCTTTTAAAGTTCAATGGTTTGAATGCTTGCTCTCCAATGGCTGCCATGAACATCCATCTTCAAACCCACCACATTACGAGCGAGAAAACTCACTATGCACTGTTTAAACCTCCATTAGGCATGGCTGCCATTAAAGAGCAATGAGCAATTGCCTCATGGTCATGGGGAAGAAGATTCCTCTAACTCTAAGTTGTTTCTCCTTATTGTTACATGAAGAATATCATGTTCTTTTATGGTTTTGTGCCTATTATAGGTAGAGCTTAGAATATGGGAATGCTGCTAGGGTTCAACTTGAACACTAAAGAAAGTTGGCAGGGTTTAGCTTGAGAACTGATGAATTAATGTTGGTAGGGTTCAACTTGAACACTGGAGAAAATTGATAGAGTTCGGCTTGAACACTGGAGAACGCTGGCAAGGTTGGGCTTGAACACTGGAGAAAGCTAGTAAGGTTGAACTTGAGGGATGTTAGGAAGGCGTAAGTCGTTGAGCACTAATGAATGCATGCTGGTAGGTTTCAGCTTGATCACTAACAAATGCATGCTGGCAGGGCTCAATTTACTAAGCACAAGAGGAAGTTGGCAGAGTTCAAGTTGCTGAACACTGGAGAAAGCTAGCGGAGCTCAAGTCGCTGACTTCTGATGAGTTCTAGAAAGTGCTGGCAAGAAGATGGTAGAGCTTTGACAAGTGTATGCTGGCAGGGTTGGGCCTACTAAACACTGAAGGAAACATTGGAGCAATAGTGTTCAAGCTATTGAACACTGACAAGAGTTGGCAGAGCTCAAGTTTCATCCTTCAGGCAGTGTTCAAGTTTTGAGCACTAACAAATTCTAGAAAATACAATCAGAGCTGAAGAGTTAACTCTGTCCGAGGTCAGTAAGATGGTGCAGTCAGAGCTGAAGAGTTAACTCTGGCCGAGCTAAATAAGGTGGTGCAGTCAGAACTCAACTTAATAATATGGGCAGAGCTTGAGAAAGGATGTAGTGAGAGCTCAAAAAATTTTGTGAGTAGAGCTCAACAAAGAATGCAGTCAGAGCTCAAGAAGTGGCATGGGCATAGCTCAACTATTGGCATGGGCTGATCTCAAGAAATGAAGTGCACTTAGAGCTCAACTATTGCTACTAGTCAGTGTTCAGTTTCTTAGAACACCTTCAACTTGCAGCAACTTGCTTCCATCAGAGTTCAGCCCCTTTGCAATGCCTTACATGTTTCAGCAACCTTGCAATGTCATCATTGCTAAACATTTACATTTGATTGGGGCCATTTAATAAGCAATTTAAGGCTTTTAATTATGATCTAATGATTTCGAACATCCAACAAATGACCCCTAAGTACAAATCATGTGGGTAATGAAGGGTATCTTCAGCAGATTATCTTGGCCTTGAACTTCATGCCTCCATTCAAATTGCTTCCTCCTCTTGGATGGCTTGTAAATTTGCTCCATGTTGTTTATCTTGTAAAGACATAAAAATCCTATGTAATATCTAATGCATTCCTTGGATTGCGAATGCTAAAATGTCCTGTATACATGGTAGAACCCAAAATCTTGAATTTGAGTAATGGCACTTAATAATTGGGTTGGCCAACAGTGATCAACCCTCACACGCATGGGCAGTGTTGGGAATTTTGATAGCGTTGGCAGGGAAGGAGTGCTTTCATATAAGTTGTAAAAATCAGCAAGGCTAGACCGACCCCATTGAACTCCTTCAATTTGTGTCAAAGTCATCAGGGTTGGCTTTATGTAAACTATCCCAAAATTTGGCAGGGCTCAACACTCGCATATTCCACTAAAACGTTGGCAGCATTGGCCTTGACTAACAGTGTTGGAAAAAATGTTTCCTTCTTACAATCTCGTCAGTGTTGGGGTTGAAGAATTGCAAGGATGGCAAAGCTGGGCAACTCATCTGTTCAGCAAAGCACTTGCATACATCTGATCCTCTCTACATGGCCACTCAAAAAAAAAATTCAAGTCCTACTCTCCTCCCTCCTTTAGTCACTTAGTAGCTTGGGAACCAATAGGTCTAGCCTTAGGGTTAGCTAGCTCCCTTTGAGTAGTAGCAATTTCCTCCTGAACTAGTGGTGGTGTGGCTAACTTAGCAAATATGAAAATAAGCTTAGAGGCATGATAGGTGGGTGCTAGAGAGCTATCCTGGGTAGGTGGAGTGGGAATAAGAGATGAAGGTGTTGGAGCTAAGGTGATGGGTGGAGTGATCCCAAAATGTAAGAGAAGAAGATCAAGCTTCTTCCCAAGTGTTTTCTCAAGGAAACTTTGATCCTCTCAAATCTGAGTGACATCATCCCAAAGTTGTTTTACCTCAGATGCAATTTGAGCAAATGTAGAGAGGGATGGGATGGTGGTTGAACTAGAGATGGGGCATGTGAAGATGAAGAGGCCCACTCTGCGGTGGGCTCTCCTGTTGTGTCTCCTCTCTCTCACTCATCTTCCTCCCCCTAGGAGGGTGCTCTTCTTGTTGCTTCTACTTGTTACTTCTCTTTTTGATCCTTCTTCATTTGATTCCTCCTCATATGTCATCTCTCTCTAATGCTTGGCTTCCATTTCAACTCTAAATTGTTTTGGAGTAACATGCATTCATTTTAGCATAGTATTTCTAACCCAGTACTTTTTTCTATGTGGACATGGTGAGAACTGATTCTCCTAATGTGGGAACAAAGAAGTACTCAAACACCTTGGTCAACCACCTTCCATATTGAACAAAATGATCAATTCTCTATTACATGTAACCAAAATCATTGAAAACCAATTTTGGTAGGTTACATATTGGTAGTTGTAGATCATGTATAAGTTCTTTGCCTGAGAGGTTGTGACCTGCTCTCTTCCCCATAGTTTTGGAACTATCATGTTTTCCATGACCTTTCTTAGCATTCACACTTCTATAGAAAGGTCATTTGTCTTTATGTAGTGGTGAGTATGATCATGTTTAATCCTTGATGTTCCTATGGATAAGCATTGAAGTATTCCTCATTCTTCATGCTTGGTTCTTCCTCATCGAAAGGCATCCCAGGTATCTCATGTAATTATTTATTCAAAAGTGGTATGTGTACCAAATTTGATGTTCACCCACTTTGCTAAGTATTATTCACTAGGGTTCTAATTAAAGAAAAAAATAAGCACCAACTCATGAAAGATAGGGGCATCATACTCCAATAACTCACTCCAGCCCTCGTAGTTTGTCATAGCCTGAATATCTGAGTTGTATTTATCTAAAAATTCAAAATCCACCTTTCTTGACACATGGACTAGTCTCCCTAGCATGGTTTTATAAAATTTGAACTTTTGCCTTTCAATACCAAAATAATACTCTAGGAGATCCCTTGGGTGGAATTTGGGCTTAGGAGCTTTCTTACCATTCACTATTTCTAGCTGTGATTTCAAATCAAACATCTTTATTATGTCTACTTCTACTTCCCTTTCCCCATATTTACTTCTTCTTCCATTCCATTTCCACTTCTATGACTAGAAGAGTGCCTGGAAAGATTACCATGCAAGTCCTGAGTGAATCGAACTTGTTTGGATCTTGTGGTGTTTCTAAAGTAGATCCCCTTGAAGTAGAGGCTCCTCCTCTTGTTCTAGGCTATTTGATTTTCTATGAGGGTTTTGAGATGACTATTTTAGGTTCCATTAGATGTTAGAAATACGGGAAGTGATGAAAAATGAGCCAATCTAGTTAGAAAAATAAGATCCTTTGAATGGTAAAGTTTTTAAGGGAAGTCAAGATGTGAAAACGGGAGGGTGATGAGAGAGGAAATGAACCTACATGAAGGGGTTTAACCCCTTTCGAATTGGTTGCTCCTCCATTGTAAGCACTTGGGGACTTGGCGGCTCCCATGCCAAAAATGTATTTTCCTAAGTTTTTTAATTTTTAATTTTCTAAATTCCTCCCTATAATTTTTCTAATTATTTTCAACAATTCATCACATCATTTAAACAAATTATCATAAACAATACATTTTTTTCATAATTTTTCAATAAAATCATCACAAACACACAACTCATTTCAAATTTTGACGATGCATGTTCCCATGTATTTGTGTCAATTGTTGGTCTCGAAGGTTAGGCAAATACCCAAGAAGAGGGGTGAAATTGGGTAATCAAAAGATTTTCCTAAAATCCCTTTTGCATTAACTTCTATCTAGCGAACAATGCAATCAATAGTTGACACAACGATGATCAAGACATAGGAATTTTTATAATGGTTTGATTCAACACTCTACTCCATTTTTCCCAGAACACTTTCCTCTTAGTGTTTTAGGTTCCACTATCTCACTATAGTAGAAATACGATCAATGCACCTAGCACTCTTTTGGATCAACTCTAGAGGGCATAAACTAGTGTAACATGCACTCTTCTAGATCAACTCAAGGGGGCATAAACTAGTGAAGCATGCATTCTTCTGGATTAGCTCCAGGAGGCGTAAACTAGTGCAAAATATACTCTTCTGGATCAGCTCCAAGGGGCATAAACAATATAGCTCCTGTCTATAAGACTTGCTTCAACAGACAATCATGGCTCTTCTTGAGCCTGCTCTAAAATACCAGCTCAAGCCAATCACAAGAGAAAGAGTACAAAAATTAAATACATTTATACAAGTGTTTCAAAGAAAGCTGAAGGGAAGAAATCTAAAACTTGAATGCTGAAGTAAATGATCTTCCGAGATGGTAGTTGAAGGCCTTTTAACAATGTAGAAGATTGAAAATGAAGGCTCAAGTCTCTTAAATGTGGTAGAAGGTTTTGGCTCAATAATAGTATTCAATCTTCTCAACTTGCTTATTCTTCTTCATCTCAGCATTACTTTAATGCTTTAAATTCTAGCCGTTGGTGGTAAGTGACCTCCATTAAATGTAGAAGACCATTCTGGTTAGCTCTCATTTAGAAATGTTGTCTTCTAATTAATTCTTATTAGCCGGAATGTCTATAGTGCCATTCTTGACAGAGAGGAAGAGAAGTTGCTAGTTTAGGCAAGCATTGGATAAAGAGTTATTGCAACGAGCTAACTGAATCATCATTTTGGAAAGAAGCTCATTTAATTCGAATGGAGTTGGACAATTCGAATTTTCTAAGGAAGAGTTTGGGAAGATGATGCTTCTTTTGAGGTTAGTCTCAGATAGAGATTTCTTTCATCTTACTTTGTTTAGACAATCATGTTGTCCAAGGTTTAATTTTGGATGAACTTTGATTTTAGTTTTATGGATTGGACAAAATCTTCTCATTTTGCTTTATCCAAAGTTAGTTTCGGACAAACTTGACTCTTCATTCTGGACTGCATTTCAGACGAAGTTCTCTTTGGCTTTTCCCAGTCGGACAAAGTATTTTTCCTTTGCATTTGTCCAACGTTAATTTTGGATGAACTTTAAATTGTGGAAGAAGCTGATTGACATGTTTTTAGTCAGATTCAATTTTGGACGAAGTTTGACGAGGTCTTCTTGCTCTGCATTTGTCCATGATTAATTTTGGATGAACTTTGATGACATTCGAAGCTAGATAGACTTGGATGAAGTATCTAATTCTTCCATTCCGTCTTAAGCCTTGTATTATCCTTTATGTTTTCTTCAAAATATGCATTCATCAAGATATTGATTTTCTACATAGTGCTATGTTTTTACAATCTATTTCTGCATAATAAGCACTTGACAGATTTTTATTAGTACATAACTTAATCAAGTTTTATTTGTCATCAAAACTATGCATTCACACTAACATCTATCATTCCTAGTTCTCTTCTAATTTTATAGAAACTCTCTAGGGACAATGGTTTAGTGAAGATATCTATAAGTTGGGCATCTGTAGGAGCATATTCTAAATATGTATCATACTTTTCTACATGATCTCTAATAAATGCTACCTAATCTCAATATTCTTAGTGTGTGAATGTAGCACTAAATTTTTTGTTAAGCATATTGCACTTGTATTGTCACTCCTAATGGGAATATTTTTGTAGACCAGGTCATAATATAGAAGTTGTTGTTTTATCCAAAGCAATTGTTCACAACAACTCCTAGTTGCAATGTATTCTACCTTTGTAGTAGAGAGAGCTACGCTAGTTTGCTTCCTTGAAAACCAAGAAACTAACATATTTCCAAGGAATTGACAGGTTCCACATGTGCTCCTGCTATCAACATTGTATTCTCCTAAGTTAGTATTTAAATATCCAATCAATTCAAAGGTAGAACTTTTTGGATAGTAGAGCCCTAGACTTAAAAATTCTTTTTACTGCAGTGAGGTGTTATTCTCTTGGACTCAGTTGAAATTTAGCACACAAACATATAGTAAATAATATATCTGGTTTGAATGCAATTAAGTACAAAAGGGAACCAATCATGCAATGAAAGAGTTTTTAATCCACTGGTTTACCCTTTCATCCTTGTCCAACCTTGTTGATGTGCTTCATAAGTGAATTTTATTCACTTATACCATATCTCTTTGGCTTAGTTTTAAGTAGATTTTTTTAGCTATTTCTAGTAATTTATAATGCTTTTGTTTGTGTTTGTTTGTAGGCATTTGAGAGCAAGAAGAATAAAGAAAACAAGAGAGAATGCAATGAAGCATGAAGGATAAAGCAAGAAGCAAAAAGGAGAACCCAGAAACAAGCAACCAGTGTGTAAGTGCCTAGGCATCTAATCCAAATGCCTAGGCATTTAAATAAAGGCCAGACATCAAGTGCCAAGGCATTCAAATCAAGTGCCTAGGTGCTTAATATGCTATATGGAGGATGTACAGTGGACATAATGCAAGCATCATGCCATCTGATTCAAATGCCAAATCATTCACGGCAAGGGTCATGACATCAAAATCAAGCGTTGTAGTATCTACCAAATTTTTTAGCAAATTTCACATGTAGCAATTGAAGTGCTGTGGCATTCACACACATGGTCTTTTCTAGAATTTCTAGATCTTGCTTGGCTTGAACACCAATGCTAAACCCTAATGGAGATGATATAAAATGAAGTTTTGGCACATCTTTGGGGACTCTTGGGCAAGCTTTAGAGGTAGAGAAACAAGAAAGGGAAGCAAATATGGAAGATTGAAAGGGGAATCTCCTTACAAAGGAAGAGGGAGCAGATAAGGGAGCAAAGTACATAAAACACTACGTGGAGAAGCTTTTCTCTTGATCTTTCTTTGTTCTTTTTCAATCATTTTCCCTTTGTTAATCATATTCAAGACAATGTGTATTATTTTCCTTGATTATATCATGAGCTAAACACATTAATCTAGGAGAATAATTGTTGCTAGATAATGATTATTTATTTTCATTATGTTTAATGTATTTCTTTGTTTGTTCATTATTTGTGTTGAGTGTTTAATCTAATATTAATACTTGTGGAAGAATGCTAGCCCTTTCAACATGATGAGTGATTCAATTTGAGGTTGAGAACTGACAATCAAATTAGAACATGATTAACCACCATGAGATGATCATGATGATAGAGATTTCCATAAAGATTATGAAACATTATAGGTTTCTTGATCTTCATGCATCTTGATTAGTTTGTGATTTTCATATTGATACAGAAAATTAGCTAATTAAGATAGTTTGTTATAACTTGAGAAAGGATAGCAATTAACCAAGAGAAACTTGTTGTCAATATAGGAGCAAACATCGATTCTTACATTGATGAAACTAAATATAATTAATCAATCAATTGAATCAGAAACCCCTAAATATTTTAATCACCATATCTTTATATTTGTCCATAATCCACATTTTTGCTAGAGTTTATTAATCTTGATCTTTTCTATTTACATTCACATATGACAATTTAATCCTTCAAACAAAATTTAGAGTTAGAGCATACATATATCCTAATGGCAATGATATCTTACTTACTCTTTATTACTTGTTCATGACACGTGCACATGCATTAAGGAAAATCTGCAATAAGTTTTTGGCTCCATTGCTGAGAATGGTAGTATTGATAATATCAAAATAAATAACTCTAGTTTTGCCTTGAAATTTTCTTTTATTTTGTCTTTGTTATTCATTGTAATTTTTGTTTCTTTTTTACGACCTTTCATAAGTTTATGCGAAGATCTAAAAGCAGCGATTTGATCCCTTTTAATTCTAAGATAGAACGTATACTTTAAGGGATTAGAAGGGAGAGAAGACCAATTTTCAATCAATTGCAACCCACTATGACTGATCCAGGAGAAGTGAACAAGAATCATCCTCAGTTATTGTTGTGGGATTATGCATTGTCCACAATCATCAAAATCCAACCGATGATAAGAAGACCAGCCATTGCTGCCAATAACTTTGAGATCAAGCTAGTAACCTTGAAAATGATCCAAGGAGCTCAATTCAATGAATTGCCAAATGAAGATCCAAATGCACACATCACCAACTTCTTGGAGATAAGTGATACCTTCAAATATAATGGAGTCTCTGATGATGTTATTTGCCTAAGGCTTTTCCCTTAATCCTTAAGGGATAAAGCAAAAGTTTGGTTAAATTCTCTGCTTGCAAATTCCATCACCAGTTTGGAAGATTTGGCACAAAATTTTCTTGCCAAAATTTTCCCTCTAGCAAGAATAGCAAGAATGCGGATGGAGTTCAACAACTTTGCTCAACATGAAGGTGAAACTCTCTATGATGCATGGGAGAGATATAAAGAGTTGCTATGAAAGTGTCCACACCCTAGGCTACCCAAGTGGATTCAAGTTCAAAACTTCTATAATGGACTAACCAGCAACACTAGAACCCTAATCAATGCATCTATAGGAGGAGCATTAATGAAGAAAACTGAGGATGAGGCTTATGAGCTGCTTGAAGACATGGTTAGAAATAACTTGCAATGGCCAAGTGATAGAACTATATCAAAGAAACTAGCAAGAGTATATGAAATCGATCCTATCTTTGCATCAATAGCTCAAGTTGTAGTGCTTACACAGTGATTGCAAAAGAATCAAGTGAGAGTCAATACCAATCAGACTCCTCAAATTTTCTATGACTTTTGCCAAGGCAACCATTTCAATGAAGAATGCCAAACTTGAAATCGATTCATGCAGCCTCAACAAGAACAAGCACAGTTTGTTGAAAATTTTAATAAGTAGCAAAACAACCCATATTCCAACACATACAATCGTAGGTGGAGAAACCATCCAATGTTTTCTTAGAAATCAACAAAATATGAGAAAACCTCAACAAGGATTTTAAGAGAAAAAAAGGCAGAATGGGAGACTGCTCTAGCCCAATTTGCCAGTACTTCAAGTAAATTCTCATACATGGTTGATAACTTCCTCAACAAAATAGAAGATTTTATAGCTCAGAAAAGGGCTAATATGCAGAACCAATCTGCACAGATCCAGAACTTAGAAGGTCAAGTGGCTCAGATGGCAAATATGTTCAACAATTGTCAACAAGGCAACCTGCCCAGCAATATATAAATAAATCAAAGACAATAATGCAAAGCCATTGCTTTAACAAGAGAAAGATAAATTATAAGGTCAAGAGCAAGTGGAAGACCCTCTTAAGCCACAACCATTGCCTCCTCAACAAGCAATTGCCTCCATACGTTTTCCTCAGGTACTAAAGAAAAGCAAACTGGATAAGCAATTTGCTAAGTTCTTGGGAGTCTTCAAAAAGCTTCACATCAATATACTATTTGCTGATGCACTCGCATAGATCCCAAGCTATGTAAAGTTTATGAAAGATATCATGTGAAACAAGAGGAAGTTAGAAGAACAAGAGATGGTTGCTCTCACCAAGGAATACAGTGCAATTATTCAAAGGAAGTTGCCTCCAAAACTCAAAGATCCAAGAAGCTTCAATATTCCTTATGTCATTGGGAATTCTATATTTGAGAAGGCATTATGTGATCTGGGAGCCAACATTGATCTTATGCCTTTATCAATTTACAAAAAATTGGGGTTAGGCAAAGCAAGACCTACAACTATCTCTCTTTAGTTGGCAGACAGATCTATCAAGCACCCAAGAGGCATTGTTGAAGATGTACTTGTCAAGACTGACGAGTTTATATTCTCAGTAGACTTTGTGATGCTTGACATGGAAGAATACAAAGATGTTCCTATGATCTTCGGGAGACCAGTCTTGGCCACTAGAAGAGCTTTGATCAATGTCTAGAATGGTGAATTAAAGCTTTGTGTTCAGGATGAGGAAGTGATATTTAAGGTATTCAATGTAATCAAATATCTGGTAGCAAGTGATAACTACTTCTAGATGGACTCATTGGATACCTTAGTATCTTAGCACTTGGAAAGTTCAGAAGATTTGCTGGAAACTAGCTTAACTCATCCTTCTCCTTCTACTTTTGATGAGGAAGATATTGCAGAAATTGTATAGTGGTTGGACTCTTTTGGTCCAAATAGCATAAAGTATTTTGAAAGTTTGGGAATGTGTCTTCCTCAATCTGCTCCTTTAATAGAGAAGCCACCATCTCAAATAGTTGCTAGACCATCTATGGTATGCCTTAATTAGAGAATCTTTTTCATTACTAGTGATCCTATCTTCTATCCTCTCTAGAGATGAAGAAGATAAACTAGTGCTGGTCCTCAGGAATTACAAATCAACTACCGGGTGGTCTATCTCTGATTTGAAAGGAATCAACCCAACTATATCCATGCATAGAATTTTAATAGAAAAAAATTGTAGACCATTTGTGGAAGCTCAGAGAAGACTGAATCTAACTATGAAGGAAGTGGTTCATAAGATGATGTTGAAGTGGCTAGATGTGGGAGTAATTGATCCTATTTTCGATAGTTCATGGGTTAGCCCTATACAAGTGGTTCCAAAGAAGGGTGGAATGATAGTGGTGAAGAATGACAATAATGAATTAATTCCATTGAGAACTGTTATAGGGTGGAGGATTTGCATTGATTATAGAAAATTGAATACAATCACAAGAAAAGATCGCTTCCCATTGTCGTTCATTGATCAAATGTTGGATAGTCTAGCAGGTTTTGATTATTATTGCTTTTTAGATGGCTATACTGGTACAGCCAAATAGCAATTGCTCTAGAAGATTAAGAGAAGACCGCATTCACATGCCCTTATGGTACCTTCACCTTTAGAAGAATGCCTTTTGACCTATGCAATGCAACGACCACTTTCAAAGATGTATGATGACAATATTTTCTAACATGATGGAGAAAATCATTGAAGTCTTCATGGATGGTTTCTACATGTTTGGAAAATCTTTTGATCATTGTCTTCAAAACTTGGAGTCAGTTTTAAAGATATGTGAAGAAATAAATTTGGTGCTACTTTTGGAAAATGAGGAAGGCATTATTTTAGGACATCGGATTTCATGCATGGGAATCAAAGTTGAAAGAGCCAAGGTGGAGACAATAGAAAAACTCTCGTCATTGACCTCTATCAAGGGAATTTGGAGTTTCCTTAGGCATACAGGATTTTACAGAAGGTTCATTAAGGACTTCTCAAAATTCTCAAAGCCACTCTCTAGTCTGCTCGTGCAGTGTACATCCTTTGATTTCAATGAGGAATGCATGCAAAAGCCACTGCTAATAATTCTTTTTCTGTAGTGGTTTAGTTCTTTAATGCTTCATTCAATGTGTGGCTTACATAATGTATAGCTCTAATGATCTTATCATGCTTTTCACCTATAATTGCTCCCACTACTACATCACTTGCATCACACATGACCTGAAAAGGTAAATGCAAGTTAGGCATCACTAAAATTGGAGTAGAGATTAACTTCTCCTACAATGTATTGAATGCTTGAAAACACAATTCATCAAAAAGAAATATCTTTTTCAAGGAGATTGCATAAAGGTTTAGAGATTTTTGAGAAGTCTTTAATGAATCTCCTATAGAATCCTCCATGGCCCGAGAAACTACAAGTTCCTTTTATATTGGATGGGGGTGGCAGTTGCTCAATGGTTGCAATCTTCACTCTGTTCACTTCCATTCCATGAGCTGAAATCTTGTGTCCTATTATAATACCTTCCCTAACTATAAAGTGACATTTTTCCCAATTGAGAACTAGGTTAGTTTCCTCACATCTCTGCAAAATGAGAGATAAGTTATGCAAGCAAATATCAAATGTGGAACCAAAAACTGAAAAGTCATCCATGAATACTTCCGTAGTGCTTTCTACCATGTCATGAAATATTGCCATCATGCATCGCTGGAAAGTAGCTGGGGCATTGCATAAGCCAAAGGGCATCCTCCTGTATGCAAATTTACCGTAAAGACAAGTAAAGGTTGTTTTCTCTTAGTCCTCTAGGGCTATCATAATCTGATTATAGCCAGAATATCCATCCAAAAAGCAATAATAATCATAACTAGCCAAATGGTCTAACATTTAGTCTATGAAAGGTAGTGGAAAATGATCTTTTCTGGTGGCTTTGTTTAATTTTCTATGGTCAATACATACTCGCCACCTAGTGAAAGTTGGTAAAAGTTCTTTGTTCTTATTCTAAATAACTATCATCCCACCTTTATTTGGTATACATTGCACAAGACTTACCCATTCACTGTCAAATATTGTATAGATAATACCTGCTTTGAGTAATTTAAAAACCTCAATGCATACTACTTCCTTCATTGCTGGGTTGAGTCTTCTTTGATGCTCTCTTGATGTTTTATATGACTCCTCTATCAAAATCTTATGCATGCATATGGTAGGGCTTATACCCTTTATGTCCTCAATCGACCATGCAATAGCAGTTTTGTGATCCCTTAGCACCTGTAGCAATTTCTCTTCTTCCAAAGCTAGTAGAGTAGAGGAAATAATTACTAAGAATGATGAATCATTGCCTAAATATGCATACCAAAGGTGTTCTTATAGTTATTTCAATTCCAGTGCAGCTTTCACTTCCTTCAATTCTTTCAAGGTTTGTTCTTTATCGAAAACTTCTACTTCATTGCTTGCTTTCTCTTTTAACCCCTATCTCTAAAGCCAACACTTGTTTTTTGATTTCTTCTGAACCTGTCATGGTTTGACTAATAGAGTTTTCAATGCAGTTTTCCAATGTATTACTTACACTTTCATCATTAAAAACTGTAGTTATACATTCATTTATAATGTCTATTCGGTTGCAAGTGTTCTTTTCAATTAGGTAATTCATGGCAGGGTAAATATTGAACTTTACCTCTTCTTCATTGATTCTCAAAGTTAGTTCACCTTGCTAAATATCAATTAGAGCTCTTCCTATTGCAAGAAAGGGCCTTCCTAGAATAAGAGGTACTTCATGATCTTCCTCCATGTCCAACACTACAAAATTAGTTGGGAAGATGAATTTA
>JAYJMB010073890.1:0-23371 GCA_036873735.1 Pouteria campechiana | reverse complement strand
CACAATTGCATAAGAATAACAAATATCTAAGTATAAAAATGTATCTTATGAGTGAATGAAATCCACTCATCATATTCTCTCTTGATGGTCAATAACATAGGCTTAGTTTTTGATTGCCAATACACATGATTTAGATGAAAGGATATATGCTACCTTATGATTTAATGATTCTTGTGATAAATCTTTTTTTCCATGAATGATGATTTTGTGAATTCGATGACATATTTTGATTAACATAAACATGTTAGAACTTGTTTGATTATCCCTCAAGGCGAAATCCTAGATAACATGTTTACTTGGAAATGATTTAGGCATTTTCTTTGATTACTTTGAGCCTTCCAAGCCAACATAGTACATCATATCACTAGTGTCCCCATTAAGCCTTACTGAAAGAATGGCATATGCAAAGCATGTAAAAGACTACCATTCAATTTTTCTTTCTTTAGCCTCATCATCTAAACCTATTCAGCCTGAAAAACCATGCTTGACCTATAAGAGATATATTCTATGCATATGTTTGTTAGAGAGGTATGAGTGAAGCAAATGAAATTAATTTTGGGGGAATTGAAAAGACGAATACCAAGATAAAGGGAAAAAAAGGAACCAATGAGGATTTATCCTTCAATTGGAGGGATCACATCCCAAAGAATTCAAAAGAAAACAAGTTGGGGGTGTGGTAGTAATACAACCCATAAAAATAAAAAAAAGTCCCAAATAATAAGTCAAGAGAGTGAATATTCATGTGCAACTTATTTATAATCTCTTATTTTGTGAATCCTTATTCTTTTCTTTGTAAGATAAACCCAAGACCCCATTACTAGCTTAACAACCTATTGATCAAAGTGGATAGAGGTGTCTATATTAGTAGAGAGGGATTGTGAAAAGTAAGCTTACGGAATGTTTTGTAGAAATCATTAGAATCACTGAATTACATATTATTGATTGAAAGACATGTATATAACATGAGATTGACAAAGCACAGACACACATTCTCACCTCACAAAAGGATTGATGAAGCATGAGTTTCATGAGATTACATGACAAAGTCTTGAATGATTTTTAAGTCATGTGTATATGTGCAATTTTTTTAGCATATTTTTGATTGATTAAGACAGATAACCCAAACTATTGCATTAGTTTGGTTACTATTTTGCCCAAGGATGATCAAAATCTAAGTTTGGGAGTATTTGATGAGCTCATAATATACCATATCGTAATGCCCAAATTTACATATGTTTTGGATCCTCTTTTGATGTAAATTTAGTGATTTATGAGCATATTTCAATAAATCTGTACTTAATTTGGTTATTACTTGAAGTGAATTCTATGTTGATTTGTTATATCTATTTGAAGATAATTAGGTGCAAGAAAAGTGGAGAAAGGAGCAAAATAATGGAGTTTGGATAATGAACAAGTGGGCTCAAAAATGAAGATACAAAAGTAGAAAAATATTATGGTTAGAAATTTTGATAGTAACTTCAGAAGTATGTCAGAAGTTCTGAATGAAACTTCAGAAGTATGTTAGAAGTTCTGAAATGGACTTATGTAGTCAAAGGATTTGAGCGTTGCGGCAACCAAATCAGATGCCATGGCATTTGATGTGATGAAACTTATCATTACTTGGAGGCAATTTTGAGTATATATGAAGATGGATTCAGCTTGAGTGGTCAACATACAAGTTTTAGACCTTGAGGTTATGTGTTCAAAAAATCTAGAATCATAGGATTTGGAGTTAAAATATGGACATTATGGATAAAACATTGGAACTATCTCAGACTTCATTACCATTGATACAAATTTTTGATATGCAGAAAATGATATCTATTATGGTCCAATTTTGGCATATTTTGAAGATGATTTGGATATTTGTTCAACATGAAAGTTTTATATCTCAAGTTTTATTTGAAATGCATTAAGAATCACATAATTCTAAGTTCAAATGAGAAAGTTATATTTGGAATAATGCCCATCAAAACTTCTGGTACATTAACTCTAAAAGTTATCAAAAGACATCACTTATGAGCTCATTCGACTCCTGATAAAGGCTAATTTAGAAAAAGTGATCAACATGAAAGATATAGCCTTTGAAATTATATAACTAATGATATAAGAATCACATACTTCTAAGTTCATATGAAAATATTATAAGTGAAATACTAGAACTGCTCTAGACTATAAGAAATTCTAAAGAACATCTGAAGCTTGAAATATTAATGTCAGAAATTTTGAAGAACTTCTGAAGAACTTTTGAAGCTCAAACTATGAATGTCAAAAATTCTGAAGAACTTTTGAAGATCAAAATAGGAATGTCAAAATTTGAAGGGGTTCTGAAGCTCAAAATATGAATGTAAGAAATTCTGGAAAACTTCTGAAGCTCTAAATATGAATGTGAGAAATTCTGAACAACTTTTGAAGCTCGATCTTCAGAATTTCTAGAGCAACTTAATAAGAAAAAAATTTCTAAAACTTTAGAAAGATTTTTTAGTAGCAAATTTTGGAAGTTAGTTTGAAGATTTCAGAGTGTTTTAGAGGGACGAAATTACAAATAGAAGTTGGGTATTGTAGTACTTGTTGGTCTTAGAAGTTATAGTATTATATATTGTTCTAAATTACACAAATTGAATTATTTTTAGAAGCTAATTTCCATGCATCAGATGCTGCAAATCTTAAAGTTTGAGGCATGCAGATTATAAAGTTATTATTGGAAGTTTATTTTTAAGTGCAAGATATGTTGCAATTTTTAGAACCCAGGATGTGTAGAAACTTAGTCATTTTTAGAATTTCTATTTTTAATCACTGCAATATTTTATAAGTTATATTTTCATGCAAAAATATTGAGTTATATTTGGAAGAGGATCTTTATGCATAGAGGCATTATAGTTCGTGGAGGAGTTCTAAAAATATCCTGTTGCTTGGGTTATTTAAAGACATCTAGGATGACCATAGAGGGGAGTGATAGAGAGTTGGACGAGGAGAAGAGCTTAGAATGAGAAGATCTTTGGAGAAAGTTGCTATAATTTTCATATTCTATTTTTGTTTTCTTTATAGTTCATCTATTATTTTTGAATCAACATTCAAACTTGGATTATGATGATATTTATCAATTACTTAGTTGGTTTTAATTAAAATATGATGTTTTAAATTTCCTTTATCTAGGGTTAATGGATCCTAGCAATGAAACTTTTATTTATGTTTGCTTTTTGAGTTAAATTATTTTCTTCCAAATTATTTCTTCTTTTCTAAGCTTAATGCATGTATGTGCTTAGCTATCATGTGCATGAACTAAGATTCTTAATTTATACTAGAGAGAGGTGAATTAGGCATAGACTCTTGAATTAAAGAACATATGATACAATGAAGTCTAAAAATAGCCATTATACATGTGCAATCCGTGTGAGTCAATTGGATGTTTAATCTAGATGGGTTTATTGATTTGGATTTGCATGGAGACATAATAAATCACTTCAGTAGGCACACCTATCATAACACTTGAGAAAGGGTGGTAAATATTGATTGACAATGAGAGTAATGATAATTTACTCAATGCAATTTATCAATACAAGTGGATTTGCTAGGTGAAGTTGAATCCCTAGATATTTCATCCATTGATCTTCCTTCTTTTGTTCTTGCAATTTGTCAACTTCATTATTTTGTTCAGATTTAGTTTTTATAACAATTGTTGCAATTCACTCAATCAAATAATACTAATTTGACACAAGTTTGGTACTGAGCGTATAACAACATACTTCCTTGTGGGAATGATACTCAACTCATTTATTCTATATTACTTGTGATCATGTATACTTACATGAGAGCCAACAATGGACCCAATTATAACCCTCATTGCACAGATGTCTTCCTTAAGACATTAATTAGCAATAGCTAATTTTGCATCTAAGGGAATGCCTATTATAGGAGAGTCATCTTCTTCTTCTCTACCAATTGAAGCAACATAGCCGCAGATCTAACCAGAGAAGAAGTTCAGTACATCAACAAAAAGGATTATAGTAATTTCTGGGGGAATAAGATGCAAAACCCATATTATTCTAAAAAATGGAGGAATTAGGATAATCTTTCTTATGGCAATCCAAGGAACAACTTGAACCATTCTCCTGGGTTTCAACCTCAATACCAGTCCCGCTTAGCTGAAAAGAAATCATCTTTGGAAGATCTTGTGGGCACATTTGTAAATAAGAATTGGGCTAAATTTTGAAATGAAGCAAGACTTGATAATAGAGAGATAACCATGGGAAACATCAATGCTTCTATTAAGTCTTTGGAGACTCAGATTGGATAGCTGACAAGTTTTTCTAGCAGTTTGAATAAGGTTAACTTTCCAAGCAACACGAAAAAGAACCCAAGGGAGCATTATAATGCTATAACTTTAAGGAGTAGAAAAGAATTGAAGAACCACCACAACCTTCATCAGAGGTAGAGACCCAAGATGATGCTGCACAAAGAGAGAAAGAGGATGAGACAAAGCAAGAGGAGATAAAAAGGAAAGATTACAAACTAGGTAGAATCACATTCAGTGATAACCCACCAATCTTCAAACCCCAACTTGCTTTTTCTCAAAGATTTTAGTAAAAGAAAATTGATGCACAGTTTAGCAAATTCCTTGAAATCTTTAAGAAAATTCACATTAACATTCCTTTTGCAGAGACTTTGGAGTAGATGCCCAATTATGTCAAATTCATAAAGGAAGTTATGTCCAGAAAGAGGAAGCTTGAAGAGTTCAAGACAGTGAAGATGACTGAGGAATATAGTGCCATATTATAGAGAAAGCTTCCACAATAACTAAAAGATCCAGAGAGTTTCACTATCCCTTCTGCCATAGAAAATTTTTCTTTTCAGAAGGCATTGTGTGATTTAGATGCATCCATTAACTTAATGGCTTTGTCAATTTTTAGTAAACTTGGAATGAGAGAAGCGAAACCCATTACCATCACACTATAGTTGGCAGATAGATCCTTGACCTATCCATGGGAAATTATTAAAGATGTGCTAGTCAAATTGGATAAATTCATCTTTCTAGTTGACTTCATGGTATTAGACATGGAGGAAGATCATGAAGTGTCTATAATTCTTGGAAGACTATTTCTCTTAATAGGAAGAGCATTAATTGATGTTCAACAAGGTGAGCTAACCTTGAGAATTAATGAAAAGGAGGTAAATTTTAATACTTACTGTGCATGAACTTTTTAGTTGAGAAGAACACTTGTAATACAATTGAAATTGTGAATGACTGTGTAGCTGCCATTTTTAATGAGAAAAGCATTCAAGATCCATTAGAAAACTGTGTTGCAAATTCTGTTAGCTAGGTTATGACAAGTTCTGAGGAGGTTAGAGAATAGGCCTTGGCTTTGGAAATAGCTTCAAAAGATAAATTCAACAATGAAGTGGAAGCTTTGGATGATGAACTGGTTGTGGAAGAAGTAAAAGCTACATTAGAATTGAAGCAATTGCCAGATCACCTAAGGTGTGCATTTCTAGGCAATGATTCATCCTTTTTGGTGATGATTTTTTTTGCTCTGATAGGTTTAGAAGAAGGGAAACTACTTTGGGTGCTGAGGGATCACAAATCAACCAATGCATGGTCGATTAAGAATATCAAGGGAATGAGTCCATCCATCTGCATTCACAAGATTCTAATGGAAGATTCTTACAAATTGTTTAGAGAGCATCAAAGACGACTCAATCTTGTAATGAAGGAGGTAGTATGTGCTGAGGTTTTGAAATTGCTCAAAGCAAGTATTATCTATGTCATCTCTTATAGTGAATGGGTGAGTCCAGTGCAATGAGTACCAAAGAAAGGGGGATGATAATGATTAAGAATGAAAACAATGAATTGACACCCACTAGACCAATGATGGGATGGCGAGTGTGCATTGATTACAGGAAACTGAATAAAGATACTCAAAAGGATAATTTTCCACTACCATTTATTAATCAAATGTTGGACCATTTAGCAGGCTATGATTATTATTGCTTTCTAAATGGTTATTCAGGTTACAATCAAATGGTGATTGCACTAGAGGACCAAGAGAAAACAACCTTTTCTTGTCCGTATGGTACCTTTGCATACAGGAGAATGCCTTTCAGTTTATGTAATGCTCTCATCACTTTTCAACTATGCATGATAGCAAATTTTCATGATATGGTGGAAAACATTATGGAAGTATTCACGGATGATTTTTTAGTTTTTGGTTCTACCTTTGATCAATGGTTGCATAATTGATAGTTCAAATTATAATTCCTCGCAAGTGTATAGATATATAGCAATATAGTGTGTAATGCAAGGGTCGATCCCACAGAGAACGGTCAAACTAACTTAATTAATTTTAGTTACTGAACTCTCCTAATCTTAAAAAGAATGTATTTATAACTATATGAATATGAGTAGTGATTGGTGCAATTTGAAATTTTAGAAACTTAATGAAATGAAAGTAAATCAATGGCTAAATATCATGTAGAGATATTAGCAAGATGAAGAAGTCTAGGGATTCGATTTCACCATAAGATGATGCCCCTTTGCTACTAGAATGTTGGATTCAATGTCTCACTTAGATTCATTTTTTCAAAAGTAAGATTATTACTATTAGTTGTGCTGGTTTAAATCAAGTGTTTACACTCGTTCCAATTACCTACAGTGTGTAGCATAATTGAGGTGAAAACCCATTAAGATCAAGATCATAAGAACCAAAATAGTATGGTTTAGCATATGGTGTCTACCTTAACTATGAATCCTTCTCATTCAAGGGAGCTCATGGTTTAGCATATGATGTTCACCTTAACGATGCTTTGATAATTAATCTAACTTATAATATTGGTGATCAAGCAATAAAATAAGTTAAATCATTGCAAACAACATCATGAATGAAACAAGAACATATAACATTAATAACCAACAATCCATAACAAAGAGTATCAAAAAGGGTTACATCTTCACCCTAGAAACAGAAACTAGTTCATGGAAGAAAAAGAAGAAGGAACTCCCTTCATAAACATGGAATTTTGTTGAATTTGATCTCCTCTCTCGCTTCTCTTCTCTTGCAAAACTCTCATTCCCCTTGCCTCCAAAAAAACCCTCAAAATGAAACTAACCCTTGCCTCTAAAAAAGCCCTCAAAATGAAACTAAGTATCCCAAAAAACTCTAACTTCCTCTTTAAAAACCCCCAACTACCCCAAGCTGCACCCAGCTATGCACTTAGCATAAAATACACTGGCGTCACCGGCGCCCATCGTTGTCTAGCCAGAGATGTTCATACTGTTTTGACCATACCTTCTTCATGTGAACTCAGAATTATACAATTCTTTTTGAATTGGACTAATAATTTCAAGTGCTAAAATGTTTATGTTAACACTTTGTTTGAATCATCCATCTTTTATGAGTCATGAGACCTCAAAATGATGCCTTCTATCATCCAAAATTTTTGTAAGCAAAATTGAAGTCTAAGATAGTTATAATGTTTTGGCTATAACTTCTATGTTTCAAATCCAAATCCCATGATTCTTAATTTTTTCCATAGATAACTTCAAGAGGTAAAACTTATATGTTGAATACTTGAGTTGAATATATCTCAATTGGTACTAGAAATTATGTCAAAGTAGTGCTTTGTTTACACACTCAGCTTCTTCAACTTGTAATCTTCATTTTTTAGTCACTTGTTCATCATCCAAACTCTATTGCTTTACTCCTTTCTCCAACTTGATGTATTCCATAATTTCTTCCATTTATTGCACTTAATTATCTATAAATAAACTACTAAATCAATATAGAATTTACTTATCAAGTAATAACCAAATTAAGTGCAGATTTATTGGAATCCACTACATTTACATCAAAAGAAGATCCAAAATATATGTGAATTTAGGTAATAAAATAAGTTATATTATGAGCTCATCAATAACTTATCTCTCATTTTATAGAGATGTGAGGAGACTAGCCTAGTTTTTAATTAAAAAAATGTCACTTTATGGTTAAGGAAGGCATTGTAATGGGGCACAAAGTTTCAACTCGTGGAATGGAAGTAGATCGAGTGAAGAATTTAGCCATTGAGCAACTCCCACCTCCAACCAATATAAAGGGAGTTTGTAGTTTTCTAGGCCATGCAGGCTTTTATAGGAGATTCATTATAGATTTTTCAAAAATTTTAAAACTTTATGTAATCTCTTGGAAAAAGCCACGCCATTTAACTTTGATGAAAATTATCTGCATGATTTCATAACATTGAAGGGGAAGTTGATTTTGGCTCCAATTGTGGTAATGCCTCAGTGCCACTAGCCATTTGAGATAATTTGTGATGCAAGTGACAATGCAGTGGGAGCTGTACTTGGGTAGAAGCAAGCCAATATCATCAGAGCCATCTACTATACAAGCGACGCGTTGGATGAAGCATAGTAGAATTACACCATAACTGAAAAGGAGAAGTTAGCTATGGTGTTTGCACTCAAGAAGTTAAAGCATACATCATTGGCTCAAAGTTCATAGTGCACACTGACCATACAGCTATCTGATATTTGTTTGCGAAGAAGGATGCAAAATCTAGGCTAATTCGGTAGATTTTACTACTACAAGAGTTCGATGTGAAAATTCAAGATAAGAAAGGAACCAAGAATATAGTGGCTGACCATCTATCCAAGCTATAATACCAAGGAGTTGACTAGTCTATTCATGAGAGTTTCCTAGATGAGGAGCTCTTTGTGTTCAGTGGAAAATGTTCGTGGTTCGCAGACTTTGTGAACTACATTGCATACGGAACCTTGCCTCCTGACCTTTCATGGCAGCAAAAGAAGAAGTTCCTACATGATGTCAAGGCCTATTTAAGAGATGAGCCTTTGCTATTCAAGAGATGTGTTGATCGGATCATTCGAAGGTGCGCTCCAGAAGAAGAAATGCAGGATACCTTACATCATTGTCACTCATCTCCGTATGGAGGTCATCATGGTGCCACTAAAATAGCTGCTGCAAAGGTCCTCCAGTCAGGCTTTTACTGGCCCACACTCTTCAAAGACATCTACAAGTTCGTAAAAACTTATTATCATTGCCAATGAACAAGCATAATTTCAAGAAGGCATGAGCTACCACTGACAAATGTCCTTGAAGTGGAGTTTGTTGATGTTTAGGAAATTGACTTTATGTGTCCATTTTCTATGTCTTTTGGCTAGTCATACATTCTACTTACAATTGACTATGTTTCCAAGTAGGTGGAAGTGGTAGCCACAACAACCAATGATGCAAAGATGGTGTTGAAGTTCCTACAAAAAAAATATCTTTACCAAATTCAGGACACCATGAGCCATCATTAGCAATAAGGGGTCACATTTCTATAATAAACTATTTGACAAACTCCTCTCCAAATATGGCATGAGACATAAAGTACAACTTGCCTATCATTCCTAGGCCAACGGACAAGCAAAAGTGTCAAATAGAGATAAAGCAAATTCTAGAAAAGACAGTCAGCCTGAATCGGAAGGACTAGTCTAAAAGACTAGATGATGCACTCTAGGCATACAAAACAATGTTTGAGACACCAATTGGCATGTCGACATACCAGTTGGTGTTTGGGAAAGCTTATCATCTCCCTATTGAACTGGAGCATAAGGCTTATTGGGCAGTTATGAAATTGAATTTTAATCTAGAAGTTGTAGGAAAGAAATGGATGCTCCAGCTAAATGAGTTGGAAAAGTTCCGTCATGAAGCCTATTAAAGCACCAACATTTACAAGGACTAGACTAAAAGATGGCACGATAAGCTCATCTCACAGAGGTAATTTCAAATGGGCCAACAAGTTTTTCTCGTCAACTCTTAACTCAAGTTATTCCCAAGAAAACTGAAGTCCAGGTGGTCTGGATCTTTCATTGTGAACAAGGCATTTCCACATAAAGCAGTGGAGTTGAGAACAAAAGATGGTAGAATGTTTAAAGTGAATGGGCAAAGAGTCAAGCCATACTATGAGCATGTAAGTGGGAGTGGAGACATCATTCACTTCAAAGAAGAGGAATGAAGAGGAGTATAATTAAGCTAAGACTACAGACCAAGTACTTCTTGGGAGGCAACCCAAGTTTTTAGGCTTTCATTTTGTTAAATCTCTCTGATTTATTTTAGATTAGTTGATTCCTTTTCATAAGTCATTTTTAGGTGTTTGGCAGGTTAAAACACTTCTTTGGAGTCCATGTGAATTAAAAGGAAATGATAATTTCATCTTAGAAATCAAATTCATGGAGAAGAAAGGAATATGATCATAAAAATTCAGCCTGTAGGTTATGCCGCGACACATAAAGTGGATGACATGCCATCCTAATACATCATGGATGGTCATATTGCAGGCAAAGAGTTTAATGTCGTGAAAAGAAACCATGGTGTCGTGGCATTCGGGTCATGCAACAGTCTTGGAGGCAGGGAGTTTGATGTCGCGACAGCAAAATATGATGTCATGACAGCATGGTCTGAATGAAGTTTCAGCATATAAACAATGTGAACAGATGGTTCGATGTCTTGGTAACAAGATAGGATGCCACGACATGCGTCCCTCCCAACCCACATCACATGCTCACATTTTTTTTTAATGTTGCAGCCCCATTCTCATGTGTTGCAACATCAAAAGCACCTTTTGGGCCTTTCCTTCTCCACTCTTCTTCCAAATCTAAAACCGTCAAAATCACTACCTCCAAACTCCCAAAAGTGACCATTGAATCAATCCAAACACTCAAAATAGCCTCACCATCGTCGGCATTCCATCTTCATCCATTCCATCATTCTGAAATAACCTCTCAAAGGTTGAAAACGTGGAAGCTCCACACCACGTGAACGATTTTGTGACAACTACAAGCATCAAGTGTTTCATTTGAAAATCAATTGGAACTCTCTTCTTATTGGAGTAAAGTAGAGAAAGTATTATGAAAATGGTTATTGGCATGTAAAGGAAGGTTGTGCATATTAGATGTTCGACAAAAGTCTTTAGTGAAAGGAAACCTTGTACGAGTGATTGTGGTAAGCCATTCCATATTCCATTGCCTTGCTTGGTTGTGCAAGAGTTGTGTAGTGCTATTGGAGTGTTGCTTGTTGCTTGTGAGCAAACCAATTAGTCCATTCTACGTGTTTGCTTCATGGCACCAAAAAGGCAAATATTCGATTCTTTGAAAAGGGCTCTTTTTCAACCCACTTTTGTGAGCCCAGTAGCTAAGGATAGATACAAAAAGTCCATAATGGACAAGAAATGTATAAAAGAAAGGGGCCTTGAGAACCCAATGAGAAGTGTTTGTGTTGTGATTGAAAAGAGACAATCGGGTGAATTCACCAAGAAACCAAGTGCCACCCTTGTTCCAGTTGTGTGAGAATTTTATGCTAATGCAAAGGAGTGTCAAAATTACATGGCATTAGTATGGGGGAAATGGGCTTCATTTGATTAAACCACCATCAATCACAGATATCAATTGCTAGATATACCTGATAATGAATATTCAAAGCTTAGAGAGTAGGGACCAAATTATGAAGTGATACTCCATTTTCTTATGAAGCCAGGCACTAAATGGACAAGATCAAGAAATGTAGTGCTCAGCCTTCCATAATCCAGATTGCACATGAATGGGAAGATTTGGCACCATTTCATTTCTGCTAGACTAATGCCTTCATACCATGTTTTCAAAGTTTCAAGTGAAAGAGCAGTGCTAAACTATGCCATACAAAGTAGATCCTTTTATTTTTAGCATGAACTAATTTTCTTTTTCTAGGGCAAAGATGTAGCCCTCATCAATTTAATTTTATCTTATTTTATTCATTGTGTTTATTGCAATTATCTAATTCATTTAATTTCTTGATAACTAATTTTATGAATTAGATTGATTGTCTGAGAAACATGGTTAAGGTAGACACTATATGCCAAACCATCTTTAGAGCTCTCTTGAGTGAATAAGTAGATGGTTAAGGTAGATTCCATATGCTAAACTATTCTACTTGGTTCATTAAAGTTCTTCTGATCTTCATGAGTTTTCAAGCTCAATTATACTACATGCCATAGGTAATTGGAATGGGAGAAAATACTTGATTTAAACCTGGATGCCCAAATGGTAATAATCATATATTTGATAGAATGAACCAAAGATAACGAATTGAATCCAACAACCCAATAATATAAGATATCATTGAGTGGTGAAATTAAATCCCGAAACTCTTGCATACTACAAAGTTTCTCTTACATCACCATCACTATTTTTCCATTATTCTTCCAAATACTTTGATTACTTAGTTTTAACTTCATCTTTTTATTTAGAATAGGTTAGTTCAGTAACTAGATCTAATTGAATCAGTTTGATTAGTTCTCTATGGGATCATCCCTTGCTTTGCACAATATACTATCATACACTCGTGCACTTGTGTGGAATTATAATTTGACCATCAAAAAGCTTCACCATCCATTTGAGAAAAAGTTAGTATCTTACCTCTCAATTCTTTAGTTTTAGCATGAGAATAGAATTTTCCAATGAACTTGTTGCACATTACATCCCATGTGGTTAATGACCAAGAAGCCAATGACATGAACCACGTTTTAGCTACATCCTTTAGGGTATATGGGAAACATCTTATTCGTAGTTAATCATTAGTAAGTCCCTAAAAAGGAAATGTTTGAATGGTCAAGTAGAAATCAAGTATAAAATTTAATGGATCTTCTGCAAATAAACAAAGAAAAAAAGGAAGCACATTGAAGTATCTATGTTTCAGCTCATAGTTCCTGGCATTGTCATTCAAAATAATGCATGGAGGCGATATTCCTATGGTATGGTGTGCAAAATCCTTCACAAGTTGTTGAGCTTGTTGAGCCACCCTGTTGTCCATGTTTTCAACCATATGTTCTTCTTCTTCACTTATGCTCTCTATCACTATTTCTACTTTGTTCATTTGATCATTCAAGGAAAGTAGCACTGGATTTAGCGATCGTCTTCCTTGTATTCATAGTTCTGCAAAAAGAAAGAAAGTTATACAACTAAAAATCCTAAATATAATGAAATACAACAAAGAAAATAAAGAATTATAACTAAATTAATTTAATCAATCTAAAATCAACTTACCGGCAATGGCATCAAAAACTTGATGGTCAAATTATAATTCCTTACAAGTGCACGAGTATGATATTCCATAATTTTGAGGTAATAGAATTTTCTTAAATAATTATTTTGGGCTAATTATGCATATGAGTTTATTGAATTTGTGAAAGTAATTATGAGACAGGTGATCAGTGACATGCGGATCATATTTATTTTGAAATGATTATCGCAAAAAGGCCACTAAAGATTATTGAAAAAGGTTTCATGTGTATGGCATAACATACGCCATTGGAGCATCGAAGGAGGAGCACGTTAAAGTGCTCCCTCACCCCCATTTCTAGACATTTTCATTCCTCTCCTTCTCCCCCATGCCCCATCTCTCTTGCAGCCCCTTCTACATCCCTTTTCAATAAATTCTTGTGAGGAAATCATTGTATTTGTGTCTATAGTCACCCCAAACAATTAGTGAGTGAAAATCCATCCATTTGAGTGGTACAAGAAGGAGAGAAATTTTAGAAATTTCACCAAGGAAGCTTTCTTGCTGCAATTTGTAGAAGGTATTGAAGATTAGGGGTGGAATCAATAAGAAATTGTAGTTGTGAATGCTTTCCCCAAACTAATTTATAATTCCTATCTTAGATAGGGTGTTGTTTTGCAAATTCATGGGGCTATGTTATGAATTTGAATGAATTATTCTTATACTTTCATGAGGGATTGAGTAGGATGTTTAATCACAATGTTTATGGTGGAATTTAGCCATGGAAAATTCATGCAGATGATTGTCCATGAATTGTACAACGATATTTTGCCCTTGTGTAGTGTATTCTATAAATAAATAGGTTGGGAAGAGAATTAATGAGCAAATTTATTTTGATGGTAATCATGTTAAATATCAATTTTATGTTATTGGGGATGTATCCCACATATTGCAATTTGCTAGGAGTTGATAATTTGAATGATGCATATTAAGTGTTTGATGAAATGACACTATTGGAAGCAAAGTGTATTTGAATGACTTTACCATAGCTCTAATTATCCATTAATTAGGCATTAAATAGGGTATTATATGTGTAATGAGATAAGGATATATCCTAATGAGGATTGGATGAATTTCACCTAGTTTATGAGATTGAGTTAGATCTCTTATTTAAGCATATGTAAATTTCAAATGGGGTATATGTCATGTGTGTAGGATTTATTGGACCTTAAGTAAGGATCAAGCTGTTGAAGTTGAGATTGAGGAGTGTGTAATTGTCTCTATAGAGGTAAGTAGGTTTCTTTTCATTATATGCGTAAATGCAGAAAGTGATGGGGATAGTGTGTATACCATGATTTGGCATAAGAGAACGATGTTTTGAATGATATTTGCGTTGCATCAGGATTTGAACGATGAAAATATGTATTTCCACGTATTTATTTTGTACTTGGATTTAGTTTTATGTTATAATTAAAATGTTCTTGACATTGGTATAGAACTCTACCATGAGTCATGAGTCATAGAGGGTTTAACGGGTTATGTAGTATATGATGGTATTGTGATAACAATGTGATATAGATGTGATTTGATGACTTGTGACTCTTATGGGATACAGTTATTCCTAAGTGACATGGATATAATATGACACCTATGGGGTATGGATATGCCTTGGCGGCATGGATACGGTATAACAGCTGTGTGGTGTGCATCTAATATGCCTTGGTGGCACAGACATGACGTGAAGCCACAGGGTGGGGTAGCAGGTTGTGATGCTTAATAGGTACGGATATGTTGGGATGACATGATATATGATATGTACGCAATGATGCCTTGTAACTTGTGAGTACAATATACCTAATTTCCTCATTCGATATGGATGGTGAACCTATGATCCATATGGAGCAATGAGGGCAGGGTACCATAGAAGGTAGCGGTAGAGCTGTCGTGGACTTGGCAAGCTTCATAGCCGGGTGTCAGGATGTACCAATTGCACATCGAAGAGGGGAAAGGATGGTGTCTTTACTTCTGATAAATTTTGGTGAAGAGTTGGCCTTGGTAATGATACGATGATGATGAATGTGTATGGATAAGTATGAATTGATGATGAGGCAATATATGAGTCTTGACTATGAGGATGAGTTGACAGTGAAGCTGCATATGAGCCTGGGCTATGAGGACATGGGCATGGGCATGGGGATATTATTGCATTGTCATGAAATTCTTCATGTCTTGGAATTGCATGTGTATTGGATTTGATCATGATTTTCTAATGGATTATTTACTATTATTTTTTACTTTACCTACTTATTGAGTTTGCCCAGACTCACATTGTTTTATTTATGGTTTTTAGTTAATAGGTCAGAAGATGGAGCCCAACATGGGGTTGGAGCTCATGATCGGGGATAGGCTATGACCCTCATGTTGGTTTGATGGTTTTGGATGTTAAAATCCCATTTTTGAACATTTGGTATAAATTTTATAAGTTGTTAAGTTGTAAATTTAAGATATTCAAACTTTATGTATATTAATCATGTATGAGATAATTGCATTGGCATGTCATTATAGTGGAATGTTTGTGTATGTTAGTATTGTCATTTACCATCATAATGCGACTTGTGATTCTGGGCAATATGTGGGTGTGTAGTGTTGTGTATAATATTGTTTATGGATATTTGGGATTATGTGAAAATTGTTGTATAGGTATGGACCTTGAAATTTCAGGGGAGGCTCTGTGTGAGGTTCTTCTTTCGATTGTAATTAGGTAGTGCCCTAAAAGTGGGGTGTTTTGATCTATCTAAACTAATTTAATTAAATCTAGTTACTGAAATAAAAACTATTCTAAATTAATAAGATGAAGTGAAGCTAAGTAAATCATAGTATAAGGTTAAGAAAAATAACAGAAATAGTGACAGTGAGGAATGTAAAAGAGATTCCCAAGTTACAAAAGTTTAGGAATCCAATTTTACCACTCAATGATATCCTATGTTGTTGGAATGTTGGATTCAATTCAATATCTTCAGTTTGTTCTATCCAATGTATGATTATTACTGTTAAGTGTGTGGGTTTAAATCAAGTATTTTCACCCTTTCAATTACCTATGGTGTCTAGTGTAATTGAGGTGAAAACCCATTAAGATTAGAAAAACTTTAATGAACCAAATAGATTGGTTTAGCATAAGGTGTGTACCTTAACCATCTATCTATTCATTCAAGAGAGCTCGTACATGGTCTAGAATAACGTTTGTACCATAATTATGTTCTTAGATAATCAATTTAATTCATAGAATTGGTGATCAAGGAATTAGATAAATCAAACAATTACAATAAACACAATGCATGAAATAAGCTAAAACTGAATTAATCAACCAATAATCCCCATTTTATTAATATAATTGTATAGCTTTTATTACAAACAAAACTTGATTTAGCTTGTTACTGATAAAAAATTGTCAAGATTATAAGTGCATAAAAAATTAGGTAATTCCCAAAATGAAGTGGCGAACATGATGAATTATGCTGAAATGAGAAGTACTAGAAAACCAACACAATTCCAGACACGTTCAAACACTGATCAAGGAAGCCTGTAAATGAGTTAAATTTAGAACTTCAAAAATAGGTGAATGTTTTCCAAAGAATACTAAAGCAAGAACATTTCATCTAAAATCTCAGACAATCTAAGTAATGTTTCAGATAGATTGAAGCAACCACAAAAGTCAGGCTTCAAACGATAGTTTAGTCATCCTAGATATGTTGAATTTTGGAAGCAGTCACAAGAGTTTGATCTTTCCAATATATTTAAGTTCAAACAAAGCTGAAATAAGTAACTATATCTAAGGCTAAGAGAAGTCACGAAGAAGTCAGTTCTTCGTCCTAAATTTAACTTTGGACAATATGTAGAAATAGTCCAAACTTGAAAATGCTTCAAGTTAGTCTAAAAATTTAAACTTCAAATGATCCAAAGACAGTGATAGTGTCTGAAGCCACAAAATGGATTCAATTGCAAATAATGTGAAGCCATTCCAGTAAGTCTAAAATTTCAATTTAAAACAATCTGAATCATCTAGCTTTCATCCCAGTCAAGAATGGTGCTATAAGCTTTCACTGCTACAATACCCAACTGAAAATCTACGAATTCCAATGAGAGAAGATTTCAAACTTCCCTCTACATTTAATAGAGCTCATTCGCTTCCAACGACTAGAATTAAGAGCAAGTATAAGAGGAGCAAAGCTGAAACAAAAGCGAGAAGGCCAAAAACAGAGATATTCATTGAGCCTTCATTTTCAATTACAAAATAGCTAGAAAAGCCTTCATACCCTAATCTTCTCCAATCTTCATTAAAGGTGGTTCAATAACCTTTGGGAAGAATCAACACTTTTGCACTCAAGCTTCCACATCTTCTTTTGTGCATTCAAGAAACACTCTATAAAAGTGTATTTCTATTTTCTGTACTTACTTCTATGATTGCCTTGAGTTGGTGTTTGATACCAGACTCAAGAAAAGCATTTATAACTGCTATAGTGTGTCTCACAATGAGTTTGCTAGTATAGTTGTCACGCCCCTGGAGCTAGAATCCAAAAGAGTGCAAAGGCACTAGTTATTACACTCGTTGGAGTTGGAATCTAGAAGAGTGCAAAGGCACTAGTTTTTACACCCCCTAGAGCTGAAATTTAGAAGAGTGCAAAGGCACTGGTTGTTACACCCCATAGAGTTGGAATCCAGAATAGTGCAAATACACTAACTGTATTTCTACTATAAGAGATAGTGGAACCCAAGATACTAGAAGAGAATGTTCTTGAAAGAGTGGAGTAGAGTAATTGTCTCAAACTACTATAAAAAAAATACTCTGTCCATTTATTGTGTTACTTGCCTTGTTTCTTAAGTTGCTAGAGGGACACTAATCTTTCAAGGGGTTTTAACTGAAAGTTTTAATTAACCAATTCACCCCTCCCTTCTCGGGTATTTGTCTAACCTTTGGAACCAACAAGTGGTATCAAAATGAGATATAAACATATCTATAGTGATCCAATGGCAAACCCATCATCCTCTGTACATGTATTTGCCGAGGGGCAGTCCTCCACCTAGCCGCCTCTATTTGATGGATCCAACTTTGCTTATTGGAAGTTAAGGATGAAGCAATTTATAATGGCTAGTGATATGGACTCATGGAAGGCCATTACAGTAGGAGTCACCCTTCCTACCAATGACATTATTGTATAGACCAAAGAGTAGACCATCGATGTTCAAAACAATGCAAAGGCAATGAACTCACTATTTTATGCATTGTCTGCTTCTGAGTTAGATAAAGTATCTTCTTACAACATTGCAAAAGACATTTAGGACAAGCTAGTGTCGATTTAAGAAGGTTCTTCTCAGGTCAAGGGGACTAAGAGGAGAATTAGAGAATTTTAGGATAAAGGAGGGAGAAAGCATATCTAAGATGTATACTTATTTTTGAAAAATTACTAATGCTTTGAAAGGTTTGGAAAAAGAAATTTCCAATTTTGAATAGGTGATGAAAATTTTAAGGGCTTTATTAAAGTCCTGGAACCAAAAGATCACAACTATAGAGGAGGCAAAAGACTTGAACGTGCTATTGATAGATCTTATCAGCTCCTTGATGTCACATGAGCTATTTAAGAACAAGAGAGAGGAGCCAACCAAATAGAAGAAGACCATAGCCCTTAAGGTGACAAAAGAAAGTACCATTGATTCATCCTCACAAATAGAAAATGAAGTGGCCATGATGCCCAAAAACTTTAAAAAGTATGTAAGAAGTAATAGAGACAACACCTTAAGAAGGCAACAAGAAGAGAAAAGAAAGACTGAAAGAAAAAGGAACCTGCCTACATGTTACAAATGTGGAGGAATAGGACACTTGTTTGTAGTGTGTCCTAATGAAGAAAAAGTGAACCTGAATGAGAAAGACAAAAAAGAGAAGAGTAGAAAAGACAAATAATTCAAAAGACTATCAAAGAGTCAAGCTAGAGGAATGTATATAAATGATGAAGACACCTTAGGCACAAGTTCAAGTGATAAAGTGTTACACCCCAACTAGGGGCCTAGCTAATTTACCATTCCCATATAATTTCTTATTTCCAAGGGGAATATTTTGTCAAAAATCTGGCAAAGTCTACCTTGAAATATAAAAATCTACACATGGAAGACATTTAATCATATAACATCAGCATTTTAATAATTATCAAACAATAATACTAACTACAAAACACACAGATCCACACCAACAACTCCCCAAGATTGAAACGAATCATGATGGCAATACACCTCTCTAGAATCATAAAACCCACACACAATATCATCAATAATTGTTATGACATGCTAGGGCATTAATTTATACATATTTGGAACCTTTTAAATACAATCATACAAATATATTATGAAATTACACTTCCAAATCATTATACCATCAAGAGAATGTCTTCAATCTTGTTAACCCATCCCAACCTATAATTCGAATTCTTTATCTAACCTGCTAACTAAAAAATTAAAATAAGAAGGTGTAAGTCCTGGGTGAACTTAGTAAGTAGGCATGTTAGTAAACCATCATTAATTCAAATGCAACATAATTCACATCAAACCATGAATATAAACTTCACTACCATTATGACATGATATCCAAGAACCATAATCACGAATACAATGCCATCACATCTTATTTTGAGATGTCAAACACAACATAGAATTGGGAAATACACTCTATCCCTCTCCATTCACATATATATGACACAAAACACATTAATACAATCATGGAATAATGCTTATCCCATCACATTCATAGTATATCTATACAATTATTATATTAAAAACCCATATACCGGCCCATCTATGCCAGTATGAAATGTTTCCCATTCCATCAACACACACATTCACATCATATCATACCTTAGCACAATCATGGAGTAGTCCCTGTCCTATTACTTTCATATATGAAGGTTTTAGATAGAAAGAAGAATCATGGGATAACCTTTAATCTCATTTATCTATGCATGCCAAATACAGATTTAGGAAATACACATTATCCCTCTCAGTCTACTCATGCTCAATAAATACATATCAATACAATCATGGGATATTCTCTATCCCTCTCTTCTAGATGTCCGTACACAAAAATATAAAGATACAGGATACTCTTTATCCCTATTGATCCCCAATACACATACTCACATAGCATAATAACATTTATTAAGACAACATAATAGGATATGTGTTATCCGTATCCATCCATTCATCACATAGTCATAGAGTATCATAAATACCATTTATTACATAATCTAATCATGGGATATTCACTATCCCCACACACGCATACATGCCTGGATTCAAAATGTGTGAGATACACACTATCTCCTTCTATACATATAGCAAGACAATTGCCTACTTACCTTATATGAAGAATCAATTCCTGCTCTAGATCCCAAGGATCGATACCTTCTTATCATGTTCAATGGTTCTGTACATACAACCATACTATTCATTTACAAAGGCAATATTAATTGATACCATTTAAATGCATGACAAAAAATTATTCTCGCTTCAAATCCTTAAGAACCTACCATAGGCTGTAGCAAAATCGAGATTCCGTCTCTTTTCACCACTCAAATGGCTAAAACCCATCTTCATATGTGTGCTTGGATGTTTATCCCCTAAATCATCTTCTTTTCTAACAAAATGGTAAGGATTTAAGCATGAACGAGGCTAGGGCAAGGGTTTGGGGCATGGGGAACAAGAAGGAACAGAATGGAATAGAACAACTTTAAAAAGTTGTTCATCGACTTTGTCTGCCAACCAACGTTGCAGCACCCATTCTACTGGATACTGCCCATGCCTCCTTTGTGTTCAAGTGTTGCGGCCTTCAATCTGGCGTCATGGTATCAGCCCTACTACTTTGTCTTTGTTTGATTTTTTTCAACATATTTTCTCTCCACTTATGCACCTTTCTTCTTAATTTATCATTATAGTTATACTAAAGATAACTACAATGTGTTTAGAGACTTAATTACCTAAAATTTAATACCCTGGGTGTGACACAAAGATGACAAAGAAGTTGGGAATCTTGTAAGAGTATGTTGCATGGCTTAAATAGGGAATGAGACCATAAGTCAACTCTCCACCAAAGATCAATGCACAATCAAACTGGAGATTGAGGTAAACTTTTATTATTCCTATTCTTTAGATTCTTCAAGTTCTACCAATGGATGTAGTAAATACAATGAGCTTGCTGAATTATAGTAATCATACAACTCTTTCTTTAACAAGTTTAAAATTCTTGGCTAAAAGTTCAGCCCAAAGAAAAGACATTTTGAAGCAACTATCAAAGTAAATGCAATTTTGGCAAAAAAAAATTATCTCTGCAAAGAGAAGTAGAAGATTTAAAGAAGGAGATAGAAATATTATATATATGTTGAGTAAATTCTCAAACCTAGGAGAATCAGTCACCAAGTTCATGTGTACAAACAAACAAGAAAGGACTTGGGTGTGAATTGTCAAGTGGTGAAGAACCACAAGAATAAAATATTATATGGATGGTCCAAGGGTTAAGCCTCATAAAAGAGGGAGGAAATTGTCTAAATATTAGAAGACTCATAGGACATTCTTGGGTTAGGAAACCAGTGACTTACAATCCACCAAGTAGAGTTTCCAACGCTTGTCATTTTTGCAATAAAATTGGACATAAAGTGTATGATTGCTATGCAAGGAGAGGTAAAGTGTATAAAGTGTATGATTGCTATGCAAGTAGAGGTAAAAAGAATGCTTTGTTTTATGTGTACAAATGAATTTAAGTGCCATTTCTGGCAACTCCTCCTTGTTCATAGACAATGATTATTCAAGACACATGATTGGAAACAAGAATCTATTCAAGTAGCTAAAGCCAATGAATGGAGGAACTGTTGCATTTAGCAATAATCAAGAGTATAGGTAAATTTTATAGTATATTCAATGCATGCATAGAAGATGTATTATATGTAGATGGACTCACCCATTGAGTATTAGCCAATTATATGACAGAGGTCACAAAGTTGTATTTGAATTTTCCATATATAATGTATACAATATAGATGATAGTCTATTGTTAAGTGAGAAAAGACATAAATATATATATATAGTTCATCTAGATGAGATTATAGGAAAATGCCTTATCGCCATTAATGATGACCCATAGTTGTGTCACAAAAGAATGGGACACATTAACATGTCCAATATCAAATCTTTGTGTAAAAAGAACCTTATAAATGGTCTACCCAAGTTAAAATATGATAGAGATCAGATTTGTGATAAGATGTCAAAACAGACCAAAGTGTCCTTTTATCCCAAGAATGAGATATCCACATCTAGACTACTAGAGTTATTACACATGGCTGTATTTGGACCATCAGATATCATTAGTCTTGGAGGAGAGAGGTATGTGTACATCATTGTAGATGACTACTCTAGGTTCATATATGTGATTTTATTAGAAAGAAAAGATAAAGAATGTTCAATGTTTTTCACTTTTTCAAAGCTTGTTCAAAATGAGAAGCAATTGTCAAATGTATCTATTAGAAGTGATCATGGTGGTGAATTTGAAAATAGAAAATTTGTTGATTATTGTGAGAAAAAAGGAATTCACCATAGCTTCTCATCCCCTAGAACTCCTAAAGAAAATGAAGAATAGGATAATTCAGGAAATGGTAAGAACCATGCTGAAAGAAAGTAAATTTTTGAAAGACTTTTGGGGAGAAGTAGTTAGCATAGCTCGCCATGTACTAAACAGGGTAACCATTAGCGCTATTCTAAAGAAAACCCCCTATGAGCTTTGGAAAGGAAGAAAACACAATATTTCATATTTCCATTCTTGTGGGTGTTTATTCTATGTGTTGAACAATAACAAGGATAACCTTGGGAAGTTTGATACAAAAAGTGATGAAGATATGTTTCTAGGTACTCTTCCAATGGTAGAGCATTTAAAGTCTTTAATAAGAAAACATAGACTATAGAAGAGTCCGTACATGTCAAATTTGATAAAGTTGGTTTAACCCTAAGAAAGGAGTGTGATAGTGATGTAGAAGAAGCTACCAAGAAGATGAAGAAATTGCAACTACAAGATCAAGGGGGAGAAGGCATTTCTAGGCACGATGATAAGCATAATTCAGACAGCGAGAGGGAGGTAATTTCAAGTAATGGTCCCTATCATCCTCCTACTAATTTAAATTTTTTAGTGCTTATCCTAGAGATCAAGTCATAGGTGATATCTATGATGGGGTTAGAACAAGAATATTGGTGGTGCTGTCGTGGGCACCCAAATTTAGAACCTTGCTCCAACCTAATTTTCTGTAGTAGTGTGAGTAAGGGTC
>JAYJMB010073879.1:7727-23380 GCA_036873735.1 Pouteria campechiana | reverse complement strand
TTTTCATCCTTCAACAATGACATGTGTTGTCGTCCGCTGCCTGACAACCAGCGTGAGTCCACTTGGTCGGGTGGTTGCCATGGCCGTTGGCAGTCTGATTGGCGTGGTCCGGATGGAGGCGATGGGTCCAACTTGAATCTGACGTCTGAATCTGAATCCATAATCTTGAAAGCAACAAATGGCTTGCCAATGCATGAATGTGGTTTGTCTATCGCCCATCAATCAGTGTGAACCAAATCAGGCCACGGATGATTCGATATCAAAATGATTTGGGAGGCTATGGTGGAATGTTCTGATCTAATTTGGGCACCTTATTTGAGCATCTTATTTCCATCATGGCAGCAATGGACGGTGGATTGGGCAGTCATTGTTGGTCAAGGAAGAAGAAGACTATGTTTCTTGATTCGGCTAAACTGTTTTTAAATGGACGGTTTAGGGTTTTCAAAAAAAAAAGGTTGAAATATGAATTTTGGGGATCTAAAAGATCTAAAATTTTGATTTCCTCTAATCGATTTCCATTAACAATCTAATAACAAAAAAAACTTAATTTTCTTTAACTTTAATGATTCAACATGAAGATAGCTCTGATACTACTTGTTGGGATAATTTCTCTTGTTAAACCATTACATAAATTTTAGGATCATTCATATTGCATCATCAAAAATTAATAAACATATAAGCGAAAGTATACCTGAATCAATAATGGTTGATTACTGTTTAGAGCCGTGCGGTTGGCCTTCTAGATCAACACGTGTTCCCCTAAAAGAACCTTTTGGTTTTTCTCTAAGTTTTCTCTCTGGTGATGGGATGCCAGAAAGAATAGAAATAACACATGTATGACCCAAGAACTATGACCACTATATATAGATAATTCATGCGTATTTATACATTATCTTTTGGTATTTCTTTTTTAGCCCATTATAAAAATAGAAATTACCCTTAAGTCTCTACGCATTAAAGGTCCACACCTTATCAGATACATTAAAGCCCAAATTACATAAATCTTAATAGATTACTTTAAATAGGCTTAACCTTATATGACAGTCCACAAAACATAATTATTCACATATAAGCCCAATGTTGGATTTATGATCCAACAGGGCCACCCAGTTGTGGGCAATTTTAGATGCCTGCCCATGCCTAAACCATGGATAGCCTTCCTTCTTCGAAATTAAATTCCTGATATAATATCCAATCAATTTAAGATAAACCATGAAGTTTTTTTTTAAAAAAAAAATCCAAAGCTTGATATCATGATACAGATTTTTTGGCACATTTGGATCCAAATGCATGACACGGATGAATACAAACTTCCTGCTACAGACCCAACATGAATATAGATGCAAACTCCAGCTTCAATTAAATCCCCTGAAATGGGATGTAATTTTCATTTCAATCTGATCCCAAGCATTCAGTTATGAGCAGGCTGGCCAGACTACTTGCCACAACCGACCATTCACGTGTCAGTTGTCACGTGCGAGAAACCGGATATTTTGAGCCGTCCATCAAGCTAGTTGCCTACGACCTGAGATTGGTCCCCACCCACCCACCAGTTGTAGATGACAATAGAAAATAGAGCAGAATGCTTGTTTTGTACGTCCAATGCCAGGTAGTGGGGCTCACCAGGGAGTGCTACGGATGATGCAGCTGCGTGTGCCTAAGCATTTTGGCTTCTTTCTTTCTCCTCTGCTCCCGATTGAGACCTGGGCTACAGATGCAACCTGGAATCAGTACTAACTGACATCGATGCACGGACAAAATGGCTCTCCTTTCATACGCACGCATGCATGCAATCAACTCAATTGGAATAATGGCTGGGTGGGTGGGTTGTACAAACAGCAGGTAGGGAGAGCAGCTTAAATTTTGTACTTGGTTAAACCAAGATGGAGAAGGATCAAATGACCAAGTACTTCTACAAGTGACAGAGTTTGGTTTATTTGCTAGCTAGCTGCTAGGTTTGAATATAAATGTATCATCTTTGAGCGGCAACGCATGATCAGGAACGGAGCCAGAGTCACCCACTCAATCAATCTCTCCTTGCTCTTTCTCAAATTCAAGTATGTGTATGTATGCGTACGTTTGTCCGAGTTTGGACAGGCCATATCTCCAGCCCCTGGCCCATTTGGCTTTTCACATTCCACGTCCCCATTGTGGGCGCTGCTGTCGGCCTGAAAGGTGGTTATCGTTGATGGGCGAGTACATGAGTTTTCGTAATTGAAATGCACATGCCATGCAGCTGCCATGTGTTGAAGAGATAGGCTCCAATTTCGGGAGACATGCCATGGCAATTTGAGAAAGAATACTGTGCTAATCATGCAAGTAGCCCCTCTTGCTACTTCAGCCAGTCACATGCAAACACCCCTGCTTTGAGTATCCTAAAGATCTTCAGTGCTCATGTGTTTCCCATACCATAGACAATCCTCTCCATCCCATCCCCTAACTGCCGCCCCTCCCACCCCAAGCCTAAGCCTAACCCTAACACCACCTGCTCTTTTTCCCCTTGCCCCTCAAACAGGCCCACCTTGATCATTCAGTCACTACCTTTTTCTGCCTCAAAACCGACACTTCATGCATATAGCAGTCGATCCGGATCATCTGCTTTGTGGGTCATGCTCATTCATCGCCTTGAGTCATTATCCACCAAGATCGGTTCATCCTAGTGGTTGTTGGCATTGGTTGTTGGCTATTGGTAGGCCATTGGACAATATCATGCATGTTCTCACCAACACTTTCCCACTCATATATAGAATCAACTGATGGGCGGTCAAGATCAACCACACGAACCCCATGTGCCGTGTGGTATGTAATAGGCCAGGCCACCTGATCTAAAGCCTACCAATGTTTGGAAGAAGGAGGGGTAGATAGCTGGTCATTTTGACAAGCATAATGGGGATGATGATGGTGCTGATGGGATATGAGATAGAATGGAATGGAGGGAGGCTTTGAAAATGAAATAAAAATACAAAGGGATGGGAGTGTCATGTTTAGGGGACCATAAACAAGGTGTTAAGAGGTCAGCCATGTGAGAGGTATGATGGGGAGGTATGATGTTGTCTTCTTCCCTATTTTCTACCCTTGTCTAACGTCCAGGAATGGTAGCCATGGCCCCCCTTTGTACCTTTCGCGGGGCCGCCATGCTGGGATACATGCCATGATCGCCTTGGCTGCATATTCTAGGGTTTACATGCACGCGGAGCTGAATTATCTATTTCTACCTGCAATTTTTACATGTGGAGGCAATCACTGCGCTAACATCTTTGATTCTCGCCCAGCAGTACTAGGCATCAAGCTTTGTTTCCTTTTCTTTCTTTATCAAAGAATAGAGTGATGATTTTGACACCATGGATTAGAAGCAACCGCATGGACCACGCATGTGCCAACTTAGCCGTGCAACACAACTGGAAAATGGCCATGCATGCAGCATCTGATTAACAATATTGTGGGGGACCGCCTACAGTCGTATCTTGCCTGTCCAAACTGCTGCTTCATAGCAATTCAAAAATTCCTGTGTTTTGCATCTATGCACACTTGTGAGCTTGCATTCAATAGCCCAGGATGGAATATCATACACCATTTATAAATGGTAAATGAAGTAACAGAACATTACTAGAAGTTCACTAGTACTGGTCTGTTCTCAGCACTGTGAACTTTACTCTTACATACCTAATCGTCTTATGCATGGGCAATAGGGAGTGCATAAAAACTCTGTAGGGGAAAGAGAGATTAATAGTTAATTAACTGAATTAGAATCACAAGAAGAGTTTTTTTTTTTTTTTTTTTTCACCTAACCATGCGGTTCAGTCTTAAAATATTAGAAGATGGGCAAAGCGTGTGAAACCTTGGATGGCAGGTAGTTCAATCAAGAAAGCCAATGGAGATCGGACACAAGCGAGACCATGCCGCATGCTCACATGGTCATTGGCTCTGCTAGCTCATACATGTGACATGTGGGTTTCAGTGTCCTACCATATGTAGCTATCTCACAATTAAAATAGCTAAGAAACAGCATGATGCTTGTACGGTATAAATGTAGCAAAACTGTAAAAAGAAGTTATACATCATTAAGATGCGCATTAACTAGTAATAAACATTATTTAAAAATACACTCATTAAATAATGCATTATAAAAAGTAAATAAATGAAAGGAGTCAAAAAGACTAGCCCAGCCTTCCCAATATCAATAGAAATAATATTCTTTTGGGTATAGAAAACGATAAAAATGGAGAGGCCAACTCTGACTAACTATGGTGGATGATAAAAATGAATTAGAAGTTAGCTAGAAATTAATTGCAAATTTTGCATATGGACATCTGGTGCTCTGAAAACGGTTTGCCAAAATAGATGTCTTAAGGAAATTTGATTGGTGGATACCTATTGAATCATGCTGAAAAAGGAGGGGAAAAAATTCCAATGGTCTTTTGTTTCAAGGCAAGTGTTCATAAATGAAAAGGGCAGGATTTCGTGGCTTCTTTTTAGATAGGGGTTCCCGGCACCATCTTCAGTTGCTTAGCCGGTCTTAAACTATGAATGTTATGCTGCATCTCTACGGGTCTGCAATAGGAGCATCGAATGTCGGCCGGAGTATCAAATAACTCAAAAGAAGGAAAAGTACGAGGGATTCCAGCAAGACCTTTTGCCGTAGATAGTGATGGCCCCAATTTCATTTTACCCATGTCAGCTGTTCGACCGTTTTTATAAAGTGGGGTTTGAAGTTGTGCTGTTTTGGAACCTTTCTAGAGTAGGTTTAGCCGAGTTTAGGTTAGAGCCACCATCTCTAAACCAACTGAATTTCAGTTACCATGCGTTTTTAAAATGGCGACAGCAGCAGAAATGGATGCACTGTAACACTACTGAAATTTTCATGTAAATGATTAATTTGGGGCCACAATGAAGTGTATATTAAATCCAATCCATTCATGTTGCTTAGTACTGCATGTTTAGCTGTAATTCAAAAGATCATATCAATTGACTTCTTATGTGGCCCATAAAATTCATTTTGTTTGAGAGTGAATATGCGCTTGTTAAATTTCATTATTATTTATGATTCACTTATGTATTCAGGTGGGATAATTTTTGAAATCTTTGTTAAAAAGATAATAGCAGCGTGAAGAATGGATTGAATTTAACATATACATCATCATGACCCAAATCAACTATTTTGCATGAAAATTTCTGCCACAACATTATAATTGAATAATTTACCTAATAACTATAAATCCGTACTAATTGTTTGGTTTAAATGAATTTTAGATAAATCGAAATTACAAATACCCATTTAAAAAGATGTATCTGCTAAGGATTGAATGATGCATAATTTTTTTAAAAAAAATCAAATTTTAAAGAAAGATTAATACATCAATTTGAATATGGACCCATGTCCTTAATTTAAAAGTTGGGTCTTTGATGAAACCCACAGCTAGAATCTGACCCACTCACAGCTTTCTAAATTATTGTCGGTTGAGTCGATATAAATAAAGCATACACTAATTTCAGCCAATTTCTACAACTTTCTTTTATTTATTTATTTATTTTCTGTCTCCATTAAAAACAGAAAATTTCAGGAGACAAAATAAAAGGGCACAGGGAAAATTGCGTGTACGCGCAGGAGCACCATGTTCATGTTGTTTTGCTTCCCGACCGCGAACTTCGAGCGACCCTGTCCTTCACTGGTACTACAATCACTGCACTCCGACACTGTCCCATTCCCACATGGCACTAGCACATACGCATATTCTCTCTTCCACTGCCAGCCTTTGCTGCACTGGGATTTAACACGAAAAGATGGAGCGTTTTGGATTCAACCAACCCAACAAAGCCAATGGGGAGAAAGAGACCGAGAGAGGGAAATATACAAGGGTAAGAAAACGAAAACGACACAGGGGCATCATAGCAGGGTAAGGTACTCTGGAGCCTGGCACCTGCCTATATGGAGGCAGTTAAAACAAGTCCACACATTCGTGTGAGGAATATGGATGGCTGTTTTATCAATAAAAGTGGGTCCACTCACTTCCTACGGCCGGGCCTCAATGCATATATAAGATACATTTTCTTCGATACATCGCTACACAGGCAGATTGATACAAGATGGTGGGGTCCACCTGATGCAAAGCTCGAGTTGAGTTGTCTATCTGAAGCAGTGGGAGGTGGGGATTTAGACAGAAACACATGAAAAAATGAGCTGGTGATTGAGAACTATGCAGTTTGGTAGAGAACATTAGCCAGCATGGTGGCATGCTTTGTTCCTGAAATGGGAGGACAAAACTACACAATATGCAATTACCATTTCAAGTGGGTCATTGTTGAAAGGCAGTTGGATGATGTCTGTCTGGGGAATTTCCTTTTCCTTAAACGCTGCATGTATATGATTCACCCCATCTATCAAGCAGCTAGAGAAATGCTTCTTTTGGGCTTGATGCTAGAAATCAATTTTGTTCAACAAGATGATGCCATTTGTATAACTTCTCCAAATTTTGCCTCGTGGAATGCTGTAAATTTTGGGTTATTTTCGCATTGGAGCATGTGTTATCTGCTGCTTGCCAATTTTGGACCACCAATATCACAGTGACAACTGTGGCAATAAATAAATATTTACGGTGAAACTTACATGAGGTCCGGTTGAAAATTGGCACATGCCACAATTCAGCAGAGGGTAATCATGACTTGAAACCGTTGAAGTTACTGAAATACGGTGCTCTTCGGACACAAACCGTTGGAGTTAACTGAAGTCCCAGGCTTTTTCGGTTGCAATGCACTGTACATAAATGCAATTAATGCAGCTTATTTTGGACACCATCTAAACCATTCACGTGGTGTTCATGACATCACAACTCAGGACAAATGCTGAGCTCTCAGTGTTCAGATGCTGGTAATTAATGTAACTAACAAACCACCAAGGTACAATGGCTGACTTGATGGACGGTTGGATTTTGCAGATACGACCAAGATGTGCAAGTGAGAGGCGTAGATGAAAGTTTCACCCAATAGATAAGAAAAGAGTTACTGTACGGTGACGGGTTTGTGCAGCGGATGCATACAGGACTGCATTGATTCCCCTCGTGCGCCTGCAATAACCGACAATCCCGCCTTTCTTTTTTTTTTTTCTCTGTTTCTTCTTTCTCTCAGTGATATCCAACTCCTCTTTCTTAAAAACAAAAAGGCAACAATGAAAATTGAGGAAAAAAGGGTGAAAATTGAAAAACAAAAGAGAGTTACTACGCACCACGCACACGTTAGGAAATGAGAAGGAGAGAGAAATACGAGAAACAATTGCTCCCGCTCTCTCTATCCCTCCAGATCAAAAATCAATAATCACAATCCAACGAAATATTTAAAAAATTTCGAAAATTACATCACGTTAATCTCCCCCCTGTCATCGTCTAGGATGGGCCCACCTTGATCGAAATCAATGGCTCACATTCGCCTTGGCAGTCGCCTCCCACTTGCACCACGCTCACGTCCTCCACCACGACCTCCGGCCCTCCGCCCCCGGCGCAGGTTAGCACCTGAGCCCGCCGGGCCTGGGCGTCCCAATCGGTGGACGCCACCGCGTAGAGCATGAGCCCCGCGCAGCAGACCTGGGCCGCGAGGAGCCCAAGCCAGAGCCCGCAGAACCCGACCCCGAGCCAGAAGCCGAGCCCGACCGCGACTGGCATGCCCACCAGATAAAATGCGCCCAGGTTCACGTTAGCCGCGGCGCAGGGCCGTGCGCTGCCCCGGAGCACTCCGCACCCCACCGTCTGCGGGCAGTTGCCAAGCTCGCAAAGCCCCACGATTGGCAGCGCGGCCGACGTCAGCCGCAGGATCTCCGAGTCAGTCGTGAACATCTTCCCCCACGTGTTTCGCATCCCAGCCGCGAATCCCATTGCCAGAAACCCCATCACCGCCGCGAACGAGACCGACACGGCGGCGGAGGTTCGGGCCTTCTCAGGCCGGTTTCCGCCGAGCTCGTTCCCGACGCGGGTGGAGACGGCGAAGCCGAGAGAGGAGGGAAAAACGTAGACGAGGGCGGTGGTCTGTATGAGAACGCCCATGGACGCCACCGTCGCCTTGGGGTCCGGCAGCAGGCCGCAGAGAACGATCATGATCTCGTACCACCACCACTCGAGGCAGACGGAGACGCAGCTTGGTGCAGCTAGCCGGACCAGCGGGCCCCACCCCCTCAGGCAGTCACGAGTCGGAGGGGCCCACGTTGGCTCGTGCATGCCGGACGCCCACACTTGCAGGACGAGGAAGGTGAGTACAATGAGGTTCGACGCGGCGGAGGCCGCCGCAACGCCCGAGACGCCCAGGCCTAGGTGGGTCACGAGTAGGAGATTGATAGGAAGGTTGAGGACGGCGCCGGCACACGACGCTAACGTGAGCGGGTGGGTGATGCCCTGCGCACGGAGGTAGATGCGTGTCGGGTGGATGAAGGAGTAGGAAACGAGGTCAGGGAGGGAGAAGAGAAGGAATTTCTGCGACAGGATAGTGATTTTGGGGTCTTGGCCGAGGAAAGACAGGATCTTTGAGACGTTGAGCCAGAGAAAGGAGATGGGTATCGAAGCAGAGAGGAGGAAAAGGATGGAACGTTGGAGTGTGAGAGAGAGAACCTTGGGCCGGCGCGCGCCGAAAGCCTGTGAGCACAGGGGCTCCATGCCCAGCGCGAGGCCGGACAGAACAGAGTAACCAGTGATGTTCGCAAAAGCGATTGCCAGAGCTCCAGCAGCAAGCTCGAGATCGCCAAGGGAGCCGAGGAAGAGCATGGACAGAACAGAGCGGGAGTAGAAAAGCAGAGCAGTAAGGGCGATTGGGAAGGAGAGTTGGAAAAGGGATTTGGATTCCAGTAGAATCTCCGAAAAGGGAGGGAAGTGGATTTGGGGGTGTTTGGAAGAGTCCTTCAAGATTTGGGTGTTGGGGCTGGAGAGGGAGACGAGCGTGAGGTAAAGATGCGGTGGCGCAAGGGCTTTCTCGGAAGTGTTTGTCGTCGGATTACACATTTTCTTCTGTGTATCGGCTCTTGCTCTGTTTCTCTCGCTGATGACTGTTGCTCGAGCGTAGGCTCTCTCACTCACCCTCTGTTTGAGGAGGGAAGCGGAGCGGCAGAGGCTTTAATAGAAAGGAAGATCGAGTGATGCTCGGGAGCTAATTTTGTTTTTATTAGTTTTTTATATTGAATTTCTTGAGAATTCCTTTTTCTTTTATATTTTTGGAAAATGAGAGATCCATCTCCATCCATCGGGAAGTGGAGCTCTGACGTTCGAATGGAACAGAGATCCGATCACATGCAACTATTGTACAAGAAAATTCCATCCCAGGTATTGTGGAATACCTGTTCATTGCAGGTGGGCCCAATTGATCGTATTTGATTACTACTTTCTATCTCTGAAGTTGCCGTGTTTATAAAATTTCCTATTCAGACTATTTTTCCTAAATTTAGAAAATTTCTTTTCCTTCCATTCTAAGCTGATAGCGTCTGCTTTGATTGAATTTTCCGCTTGCGATGGCGGAGATGATTTGGCCCACTTCCTCGGTGGATAGGATGCCGTTGAGAGCTTGGAACGTTGGCGGGAAAGTAGAGAACGCAAAGAGAAGTTTACACACATCGCAAGTTGTACGGAGATCAGTGAATTGGGCGGATGATATCTCGGTGGGAAAAAAGGAAACAAAATTGAGAATTGAAAACGGGAAAAAACAAAGGTAAAATTACGGGAAAGGATGGTAGTAATGACTGAAAAAAAAAACATAAATGCAAACAAAATTTAGAGACTTTTTTATGTAAAATAATAATTAAAACATAGATAATAATTTAAAAAGAGTACGCAACAATGCCATGGGAAAGAAGCCTTCAGCCTTGCCATAAAGATAACACCTTTTAAAAATATAGACCTGCAAACTGCTGACATAATTTAAAAGGATTGATGCCTTTTTTCAATATACTAAATTTGAAATATAGTAAAACAAACTACTTAAGAACAAAATCTGTAGGGAGGATAATGACGTCGGTAAGAATACTTTGTCAATAAATGTCAAAAGAGATGGACGTTTGAATACGTTCTTCCCGTCTAAATTCACCTGTACTGTTTTATTTACTTCAGGTAAGCAATAGATATCCATTTTCGTCCATGCATTGAATCTTTAATATAGTAAAAATAAATTGTTTGACTCCTAGTCCTGTATTTTGAAGCCACGGATTATAAATTGATCCTCAAGTCCACATTTAGAGTGCACCTCTTTACTTAAAAATTAAACTTACATGGGTACCCGATCGTTTTTATAAAATTTTCATGCTTCATTTTATTGGAGGAATGAAGATTGGTATGGTATATCATCATTGGAGGGACACTCGTGCACGTCTTTGCATGCACCAGTTCCTGTGAAATGGATTGAGCAGCATGCATCTATGTAGCTGCTCATGCAGGCTGCTCCTCTCCACTCCGCCATTGTATGGGACCCATTCCACTGTAATAGCGGGCATTGAGGAGAGATTTTGTGAGGCGTGCTGTGTCGATCTCTAGTTGGGCAGCTGTGGTTTGCACTTGGGAGCAAAGCTACAGTTGAGGCTGAGCATGTATGTGCATGTCTCCATTCCACTCCACTCCACGTCGTATCACTTTCATCTGTACAATCCAATGCGGTAGTAATGGAGAGAATTTGTGGGCATGCAGCTGTCAACACCGTCCGATGGACCGTCGCTTTCATGTGATATATTCAGCATCCAAACTCTTCTGCAAATTGCTTTGGGCTGTAACGAATTCTACCTTGAAAAAGATATAACTTACAAACTCGTGTGCTTTCTCAATGAGCTATGAAACTTCCATAAGAGGTGAAAAACGCACATCCTAGGCTTCTTGTGGATTTCTTTTTCGGTCATTTGTTAGGTTAGCATCTCGTGCTCTGTTGGCAATAGGTAGAACCCTGTCTAATCAGGCAACATGTTCACAATGTCAGACTTTTTCTATTTTTTTAATTAGAAAATTAGATTGATTGAGCACTTGAATAGACGTTTCATTTTTGGAGGCCTGACTTATTTACCCACTTAACTATAAAGGTTAATCTTTTTGAAGAAACTCAATAAATTGGATCCCCAGGTTGGGATAATAATCTTAGTTGTTTTTGTATGAACATTTTTTATTAACCTCAAATTAATTCTGCATGTTGATGTATACCAAGAAATTACTTTCTTAGTTTTGAATCCACAATTGTCCTTTTGTTTTAACACCCCACGAGAGATCAACCAATTACAATGGCAGATCCCTCATTCCCTGATCATTGAAGGCAGTGGAGTACCACGACAATGGAGTACTACTGCGACACTGACTAACCAAGACCCATGCAACCCCTACACCCGTAGGGTGCCAAAACGGACCATTTCCGCCGCATGCGGGTGAAAGACTGCAGAGCTCATGAAATAATGGGACCCATCATCTGGTTTTGTTTGAGTTGCCCACGTGAGAATCTGTTTTCCACTATGTCTCTTTCAACATGCTAGACTTGAGGGCATGTAGATACTGTCATTTTTCTTATTTAATATCGAATTTGCGCATTAAAATGTTCCATATGTTTCCACCATTACAAAAAAAGTAGGGTTCCACCACCCATGCAACTGGCCTGTAAGAAATCACGTGCAATACATGATTTTGTCACATGTGGATAGCTGCTATTTATGCTAAAAAATGGACAAAACGTTTCATGGTTTTTTGAAAAAAAAAACAATAAAAACTATCCTGCCACATAATTCAATGATATGAACTAAATAATGGTCAAGATTAGAATTCGAACCTTGCATTATTTGATTCTTCTTTCTTCTTTTGTTGGAATGAAAAACGCGTAGGGATGTGTGGATGTGCTCTGCACATGGGTGAAATTGTAAGGACTGCAAAATTTAGATATTTTATTATGCATATTAGCCTGTTAAATCATTGTCGTCATAAGCTGTTTAATTTTAATCGAAATTCTGATAGGCAATTTTTGTCTATCATGAGCCATGTCCTTATTCAGTTGTACATGAAAATGCAAGAAAATAATTACTAAACGTATGCCAAACTGATGTTGTTCATCTTGTTAGAATGTGATAAACTCACCGTTTTTCATTTCCCCCTTCGAATAAAACTTGTTTCTTTGGATGCACGCAGCACGTTTTGGGTTGGACTCCACCCGCTGTATGGCCTCATTTTAGTTTTCTTTTCTTCCCTTTCTATGCTTTAATGCAGGGCAGCATTGGTTCAATGAAAGCTTTATTTGTGTCTTCTGCAGTTAAGTTGGCTTAAAAGTCTCTTATTAAGAAATTATACTGTAAACCGTACGAGCATTATCCCACTAAGTACAGTGATTAACTGGCCACTGAAATAGATAAAGTCCAGATAACCTATGCGTTTCCCACCACCTATGATTTCTCATTTTCTTTGCCCAAAATTTGATGGCCCGTATCTCACAAACCATCTCCATTCCCTAACATGACAATTGTTGCTATTTAAGCTTTCATTTTCAGAATCCAAAACATGGTTAGAATCATCCCTATGATGGGAGGAATTTTTCGACCATTTTCGACCGTATCGACCGAGATAGAGACATCCCCACGAATGTAAATGTGTGCCACACGTGGGTGGCTGCCCAATGATCCATCCCTCCCAATAAAATATCGGGTGCTACAACACATCTTTCTATAAAAAAAGCAGAATCCCAATTCAGTAATCCACGCACCCGATTGGCCACTTAAGGGGGCAGAGGCAGCACGCCAGGCTTGATATAGAATTTTTAAGTAGGCTCAAGATCTTCTGCCAATGGGAGCAGTACTGTTCATCAGTGGACCACCCACACCCTTTCTTCATTTAAACATAAAGGAATTTTGGGACCTTCGACCAAGGGTTGTACATTGCATCTCTAATTTTTCAGTTTGCACATGCTGTGGACCTTTATTCCGCTGTTCACGTTGTTGCTTTGATAGGTCTTGCTAAGATCTAACTTGCTCGGCAAACTCCACATTGGTAAATCTCAACCGTCCAAATATTGGTTTTCGTAACAACAGTGCGTATATATTTCTATTAAACTAGTTTGATTAAAAATTTAATTGGGCCATACCAAAAAGTGTTAAATTATATGGTTGTTAAGATTTTTCATTGCATCAACCCATCTTAATTTTCAACTAAGATGACTTTTGAAATAATAGTTAATTGTATGAAAGCAATTGCATGATATTACTGAGGGCGGCCCAAACAGAAAGGTTTTGTTAAAAATTAATCTATTTGAAGCAAATATTTAATTTCCAATTTTTTTTTTACATGGAGGCATGTGTGTCGAATTAATGTTGGTCTATTTGATTTGTTTGCTTGCTCACCTCATGTCTATGGTCTAGTCAATAGTCAATTGGCTGAGTTTGCCCTTTTTTTGGAAGTTGCCATTAGGTGGGCCATTTTGACATGTGAAGATGTCTTTGTGTTCCGTAATGCACGGTTGGTTCATCTTGTCCAACAGTATTGTGTGGTGAGGAGGGGGTCAATGTGGGGTCTCACAGGAATGAATGAAGGCTGCAGGGTTTTCTCGTGTAACAGCACTGGAATGCATTTGCGGCCGACGAGCCATGCAAGGTGGGTTCCATTCCAGATGTCTGTAGCATGAGCTTAACCAACAGATTGAAGTGTTGGAACCAACACACTACTGTAGTACATCAAATCCTTCCACCTCCGTAAAGCCGACTTGTCTCACATTTCAGTTGAGAGCATGGCCCATGTCACCTGGGATCATGATTATGACCTCCATCATAGCTATTTCCTTTAATTTTTTTTTACTATATCTTTTAGTATGAATTTGTTCCTCCTTACACATGAAACTCCAACCAAGTGAGAATAATATGTAATATTTCATGTTACCATCTTTCTATTTTAAGGGTGTATTTGGGGAGTGGTAAAAACTGTATATATATATATATATATTATAATATAAGGAATAGAAAGGTATTTTTTAAATATTTTTTAAAGATTTTTTCTAATAACTTTATCATTTTTATTATTATCTATATTTTTAATCATTAATCTCTTGCGATTTTACACTTTTACTTATTTCATGAATGTATTATTTTTAATTATTATTTTTTATTTATTTAATTTTCTTTACTCATTATTCTACGAGATTAATCATGACCTTTCATTTATTTTAATTTTATTTACTTTATAATTTACATCATCTTTATATTAATAAAATTATTTTTTTATTTTTTTCCTTTTTCATTCAACTCTAGTCACCCCAGATCAGGGGGAATTTTAAGGTTTGAGTGGTGAATAAAACCCTACCAGGTGTTCTTTTTTGTGTGCTGCGTGATTTGAGAATTGGGACCTCGAAGAGGAAATTAAAACTGCAGAGGCTCGTTGGGAAGGGTTGACAGATTGGACGTGGAGAACATGGCAAGATGTTGTCAGCTTACCTGGCACGAGATTTGGAGGGTAAGGGCATCAGGAAATAAAAACGCCTCGTATCTGTACATCCATACATGTGGCAGTGATGTTTCAGTGATCCCACACTATAAATCCATTTCTGCTGCACATGCTAGGCTGGCCACTGGTGAGAATCTGACTGGGACCCGTCAGCAAAACAGTCGAGAAACTCGGATTTTCCTGCCCGTGCTCGTCATTGACGGTGCGTACAACAAAGCATCGCGTATGAATGTTGAAACATGTTTCATGCAAATCGTGGCAATCTTCCACTAATCTTTGCTGTCCTCTTTGGAGACGTCTAATTTCAATGAATAATGTAAAAGAGTATCTAATATTTCATTTAATAATGTAAAAAAATAGAATAACCTGAATAGGTAAAAGTGAATTAAATAATTAAAATAAAAATATAGGATAATAATTAAAAAGGCAAAGTAATTAAGTAAATGATAGAAATCTAAGATATCCATGAAAAAAGGATAATTATTGAAAAACATAAATAATAAAAAAATACATGTAAATGTAATAGTTACCATGTTTAATTTTACAATGCAGTGCATGTTGTAATTTGAGGTAAAACGGATAAAAAGAGAGAGAGAAGAGAAAATAAAAGTAGTGTAGGTTGGAAAGTGATAATGTCTGTAATTATGCTTTTTAAAAATAGATATGCTTTTTTAAAAAGATAATAATGATATAAAATTAAGAAAATTTTAAATAGTTAAATGCCACTTTCGCAGAGGGAGGAGAATAAAATTAGCTTCTACCTATCATTTGTTTACCTCAAACTTAACGCACTCATGGTGTTTATATGGCGTGTAGCAACTAGACGCTTATACACTTATCTAGACAAGTCTTTTAGTGTAGTAGCATCAACCCAGTGAATAAGTGGTGATCAAATGGACCACAATAAGTGTCAAAGTCTACCACTCAACACGATAATAACGTATGAAACTGGTCCATCAAAGTAGATCTTAAATTGGCCCCACTAAAATCATTGTAGTAATCCAATATCTTTATTCTATGAATTAAGACAAATTCCTTTGGAATCCACATTACCAAAAATTTTGGTACAACCTTGTGTGTTTCATTATGTTTGTCTCCATATGATTTTAGAAACTCAGGTAAGTGGAAGCAAATAAAAAGTGGTAACATTACTTTAAAATGCATGCTGTGGGTTGTGGGAGACAAGAAAGAGTCATATGGTGGATTTATGGTGAAAGATGACAAGAGCATGAGCAGCAGCAGCAGCAG
>JAYJMB010073868.1:0-23386 GCA_036873735.1 Pouteria campechiana | reverse complement strand
GCATCCTTAAGAATGATGATATTTGCTACGAAATTTGAATCTTCAAAATCAAGGAATGGAAGGTCTGGGGTTGTAAAAGGTTTATGTTGGGTTTGGAGGATGAAAGAGATGGCTGCATTTATCTCTTTTCAAGCTTGAAGCTCTTGGGAGGTCATCTTGATTCTCTTTGTAGGATTTTTAACAATTGGTGGAGTAGGTTTTGGTAGTGTAGAAGGCTGAATGGTAGGACTTTGTAATGGGGCTTGAGGAGTGGGTGAGATAATAGATTTGGAAGGAATTGTTGAGGTTTGGGTGCTTGGAATAGGTTATGATGGTGTTGTTGGTTCTATGGTGGAGGCAGGTTTGGTTAGAGGTTATGTTGTTGGGAATCTAAGAAGTTAGTTTAGGGTGATGGCTAGTGATTGGGTTTGGGTTGGCGGATGGGTAGGAGATGCTATTAGATTATGAGGAGAGGTCATTTAAGAGATGTGAGTCTCTAAGTGGAGGATGACTATGTGAGGGTTGGAAGGTAGATTGGTTTGGTAAGGAGGCTTAGAATGAGAGTATGTGGGTGAGATAAGTGTAGATTTAATGGGGGTGTTTTGTGGTGATGAGTGGCCAGGCTAAGGTTGGGTTCTAGTAGGCTAAACCAAGGAGATCAATATATCTAATTTCAGATGCATTGATTCCTTAAGTTTGCCTATCCTAAGATGAAGTTCTGATAGGCTAGTTTCTAGGTTGGTTAGTCTTGACTGGATTGGTTGTAGGTGAGAAAGGATAATGATTTCAAAGTTTGTTGGAGTTCGGTAGGTGGGTTGAGAGGGTTTAGGTGTTCATTGTTCTATCTGGGGGTGAGTTAGCATAGGTCTGAAGGTGGATGGTACTACTGTTGTTTTACTCTCTTCTCTCAAAGTTTCTTCTTCTCTTCTGATATCCTCTTCTCTTACTACCTCTTTTTCTACTTAGGTAGATTACTCTCTTCTTTCTTCTTCTTCTTCTTCTTCTTCTTCTTTTACTCTTGTTCTCTTAATTTTTTCTACTTGGTTTTTCTAAGATCCATCCTGCTTGTGTTTTCTTGAAACCAATTATTTTCAGAGTAGCTTGATTTACTATGTTAGTATTCTTGAATTTTTCCACTTCTTGATCTGACAAGTCTATTCTAGAAATCCTTAGGAATTTAGACAGAACCATTCCATAAGGAAGTAGAAATCTAGAGGTGGTCTTGACTAAGAATAGATGATCTATCATGATCTGTGCAAGATCAATCCTTTTTTTAATTTTCAAGGCCCATAATATTTTTGCATCCTTTTCTGACAATTAATTTGTTCCTCCAATCTTAGAATGAATGTTATTTATGACTAGTATGTAGCACCAATTTGAGATCTAGGTCAAGATGACTGGCATGTAGGTAGTTTTCTTTCTCCCTAATATCTACACTTACTAACGCAGAGAATAATTTAACACTGGTAGATGTCCATCCAACTCCTTGACTTTCAATCTCAGGTAGACTAAAAGCTGTTGAACTAAATCGTGCTTATGGAAAACAACCAAGTTTTGATGATGAGCAACAACATATGAGTGAACATGTGTGGTACTAGCAATTGTGTTTCCAAGCATTGCAAAAACAAATATGAACATACAAAGAAACAACTCAAATGGAGTGGATAACATATATAGTGAATGCATCAGCAAGCATAATCCATTGACTGAAAGAAGACAAGTATGAATAGAAAGAATGATATTGAAACTTTGAAAAAAAGCCATCAAGTAAATTTGTAGCCAAGAAGTTCAAGCCTCCATGAGTGATCGAGCAAATTGTCTACAGATAAAGTCAGTGCTAGACAACTCTGCCTCAAGAAGATTCAAACAAATCGTTCCATGGACAAGTTAGAAAAACTACTTATAATCAACACTTGTCCACAACAAATAGACAAATTTAGTTTGCAAAAGCAAGAGATGAAACGGAGCTGAAATCAGACAAATGATGAGCCTACTTAAGCATTTGTCTCTCATATAATTCTCATCTGAAAATTGAAGAGGCCAAGGAACCTGTTTGCAATCTTTGTAGAAAATATAGAAGACGAAGTAGGAGTAGCACAATAGCTACAAAAGAACAACCTTATGTGTCGTCTTCATCTGCAAGGGTTGTCTATCATTTGCAAACCATCAAACAACCACTGAAGAAGCAAGTAGACTATGCCTCAATGAGTCGTTTGCTACTTCTAATAGATAACCCATCATATGAATAACTAAAAGGAGGATTCATCTACATGCCACAACTTCATCTATCACTTATGATAGACAAACCAACAGATGAACCATTTGGAAGACTGTGTCTATGGCCTGCAACTTCGTCTGCTAATTTTAATAGACAAACAATAGACAAAGTCATTTTGTCTATCAGGGAAGGAGTCTTGTCTGCTAAAAAGAATCGTCTACTACTTATAAAAGACAAAGCCATTTTGTCTGATGAAAAGAAGACTTTGTCTAGTGAAAGTCACTTCATCTACTGTAAAGAAGTTTTGTCCGCGCCACAAAGATCTTCTGCCACTTACAATGGACAAAGAAACAGATAAAGCTACTTCACCTAAATGAAAAAAACTTCGTCTACAAAGAAACCATCATCTGATGAGCAACAAAGAAGGAGAACTTCATTTGAGCCCCTATAATTCATCTATTACTTATAACAGATAAATTAGAAGATGAAGTAAAATGCTGTAACGATCTTTGACAAAATTGTAAAGATGAAATTGTTGATTATGTGGATCTACTCATAGCAACTTTGTCTATTACTTACAAGAGACAAATCCAAGACATGATCTGATAAAGTTCACAGATAAAATATGGCATATTATGAAGAGTAGAAGCCACCTGTATCAAACATCACTGAATGCACTCTCTAGTCAAAATCTTATTCAAAGCAGATTTTATTAGCAGATCAGACAAATCGAGCTTAGCTGAAGATGAAAAGAAATTCAAAGGAAAGCGGTCTACTTTTTTATAAAGGTTCCAACTTTCAGAGGCTATATCCCTTCAGGCTTAATGGGTATCTTCTCAAAATAATAAAAAAAGTTAGTTAGGCGAAAAAGTCTTTATTCGGCATTTAGTAAAATCGGAAAAGCATCTTCTTTAAGAACGGCGCTGTCGTCTTTCCAATTACAAATGAATTTCTCAAGAAGACAGCTTTTCAACAGGAAAAATCAAAATGGTCTTCAACATTCAAAGGGAAGCCTACTACCTCCAGTGGGCAGAAATTTTTTAAGTAATATAAAAGTAGTGCAGTTTCAATAAAGAAGGTTAGGGAAGCTGAGAGAAAAATCAGAACAGAGTTTAATCAAGTAAGATTTGTCAATCAGACTATGCTTACTCCTAGATAATTAGTCTTCACTGAGCTAATAGATAATGAGCCTAAAAGTTCTATCTTAATCATACACCTAGAGCATTGATATCTAATGAGCTTCAATGAGATATCATTTTATATATGAGTCTAATCTTTGTACGAATCAGCTTAAGAAAAGAGACAATGTAATGTGAAAAAAGAGTGCTATCAATCAGCTATGTGAGTTGGTGGTGAGCTCAAGAAAATTACATTATATGAGTTATTAGTGAGCTCTAGAAAACTAATAAGTTTGCTGGTAATCTTCGAAACCAATGAGTTTCCTGGTGAGCTTATGAAATCAAAAGAGTTTTGGGAACACTATATTTATGCCCCCTGGAGCTGAAATCTAGAAGAGTATTGGGAAAACTATTTACAACCCCTATAGCTAGAATTTAGAAGAGTGCTGGAAGCACTAGTGTAATTCCATTGTATGGGATATAATTGAACCCAAGGCATAATGAGTTTGTGCCCTTGGAAGAGTAGATGTAGGGATGGAATTCCAGAACCACTATAAAAACTGTGTTATTTGTGTGTGAGTCTGTTCACCTATTTTGTTCTTCATTAAACATAACATTATCACTCACATTATTATGCACACACGATAACCTACTTGAAACAAGGATGACTAAGAGAAGTTAAATTTTGAAGTAAAGCAGTCATAATGATCAAACAAACTGATATAGAAAATACATGTATGCTGCATCACTACTTCTCCTTAGCGCATTAATTTTTATTTGGCTATATTTTTATAAGCTCAATTCACCTCTCCCCTCTTGAGCTATCATTTACATGGGACTAATAAGTGATATCAGAGTAGGCTTCACAAGTTAATTTTAAGTATTAGAAGTTAACTTATGAAGAGATTCTCATGGCCAAATCGTTCCACAATATTCGTGCTTAGGGACAAGTTAGTTGCAAACTTTTATGCATTATCATTCTATTGCAGACTTTGAAAATTTGAAATTTCTATCTCCCACTAAAGTTGATAAAATACCTCTATGTTGCCTTGTTAAAAACACATGAGAAATTATTTATGACAAAGCTAACAAAGTCCAAAGGACCCAAGCAATTCAACTTTATAAAGAAGTTGCAATGATAAGAGAAGTCAGAAGAAGTATCTAAGGAGAATTCAGATGAGCTGAAGACAATCAAGTAAGTATTTTTTAGTATCTTATTGGTTCAAGAAAATGAGGTAACTTCCTGATCTAAATTTCCAAATCTTCAAGAAATTTATACTTGCCTCAAATGTTACTTGATCGATAACATATAATCTTGAATGCCATATATAGTAAGCTACCTATAAAATTGAAAGTATATCATTCAAAATCATTCGTACATGCCTCATTGATTTGCTTATGCATATAAGGAGATTAATCACTCAAAGCTTTGAAAATTAAAGACTCTTAATCATAAGTAAACCAATATTACCTCCTCAGATAATCATGCTTATCTCAAATCAAAAACAAACTGAAAAATTTCATTATCTGATATCTGCCACAAACTAAGTCATCACTTTGTTTGAAGCCACTCAATTCATCTGAAACTCTTAAGGATGTACTCGATAAATCTCCTATTTAACTTTGTATCATACGGAGCTATCCCACTCACTGTAAGCGACAGAGTCCTCCCTCAGAAAAAGGCGATTCAAATTCCCACTGTTTCCTTCTCCGCTCCTCGTCGTCTTAGCACCATTTTTCCTCTGCTCATCTTGGTGCCAAAAACCCCCAAGCAAAACACTTAAACCTCAGCTAACAGGAACACCTACTAAAGAGAATGTAAAGAATCTAAATCCCAAGGATCTGGATGTAAACTTAAGGCTTTCTCACCTTATCCTAAAAAACAACATTCATCCAAAGGTTAGAAGTAGGGATAATGTTTCTGAGAAAGATGCAAAGATTCTTTGGGCGTTGAAGTATAAGAAGAGGTTGGATCTTGCTAAACTAATGTCTGATCATCTCTTTCAAGTCAAATCATCACCAAGACTTCCTTTGCCTTGTGGAATGGCAATGGCTCAAATATTGAGAAAGGCAGAGCTAGACTTATCATATGAAGTTTATGAAGTTCTAGAGGTACTCAAATCCTCAGACATAGTTGATGAAGTAATACTGAAGAGGATGGGAATAACCATACCATCAAGTGATATAGTCACTGAGAAAGCAAGAAGGACACGACAACCAAAAAGGATTAGAGAAGAAGAAGAGGAGGAAGAGGAGGAAGAAGCAAGAAGTGAAGAATATGAGCAAATAGACAGAGCACAAAGGGCGAGAGAAGAAGAAGAAGAAGAAGAAGAAGAAGAAGAAGAAATGATAGAATCTATTAGGGAAGAAAGAGAGGAAACTCCTTCAACAGTTGTAGTAGAAGAGACAACAGCACTAGAAAGAGAAGCAACAACTGCAGCAAATCCATCTCCACACCATAGTCCAATTCCATCTCCCTTCAGACCTATTCACTCACCTCTAGTAGTCTAACACATGCCACAAGATCATGAGTCTCCACATCATAGTCTAACTCCATCTCCTTCTAAACCTGTTTATTCATCTCCACCTACCCAACATATTCCATAAAATCTTGAAAATAGGCTTTAAAATATTGAACTGTTTGTTACATCTATGACTCTCAGGATGGATTCATTGGACAAAAAGGTGGATACTCTATTCTCATTAATGGAATCCATCAAAAGTCAAAAGAAGTCAACTCCTGTCTCAACAGTTAGAAACATTCACTCAACCTTTCCATCTCTTCAGTCAGTTCACTCTTCTCCTTCCTCATCTCACCAATTACCTCACTTCTCTCCTGCTTCATTTTTGCCATATCACACACCTCACAAATCTCCATCACCCACTCATCACATAGCTCCTCCATGGGAATCTACTAGGTCTAACTCTATGTCTTTCATATCTGAGTTAGCAATTCCAATAAGTAAAATCTTTAAATCTTCAAAATCCATCTCCAAGAAACATTCGTCCCAAGCAACTCCCTCTTCACCTCTATAGGACATCAATCAATCTACCTCATTCAAACTTATTCAAATTCCAAAATCCTCCCATCCATCTCCAATCATCCCTCAATCACCTTCAAACATCAGTCAACCTACTCCACCATAAGTCATGCCATCCTCATCTAAATCATACCATTTCCAGCACCCCAAACTAACAAAACAAAATTCTTCAATCCCTAAGAATAGAAAATTAAAAATGACCCTTGAAGAAATTGAATATAGATAATTAATAAACCAAATAGTTGCTTTCACTCTTCAATCACAAAATAAATCTTTTGCTTTATCTGATCTTCCTTTTCCAAACTTTGAAGACCAACATTATCTTGACAGCATTATAATAATGAAAGGTTCATCCAAAACTTTCAAACCTAAACCTTTTCCAGATGGAGATAAAGTCATTAATAAAATCCTAAATGAATTCTCCTAACAATCACCAAATACTGCTCCTATTGAACTCTCTTCTTCTACAATTCACACTTCTTCTGAATCATCTCCCTCTACAACACCTCCTGTTGAACCATCTCCTTCCACAACGCTTGCTCTCTTTATTATTGAACCATTTCCTTCAACCACCCATCAGCCCTCTTCCAGTGCTTAACCTTCTATAAGGATCAAAGCTTTAGTCTTAAGGCCCTCAATGAGCAATATTCAAGGAGCTAAATCTACATCTATTCCTCCAAGCATAATCTCCATGACATATATCACTTTCAACTCTTGAACAAATGTCAACACTACAACAATTCATCATGGCAAGCCTCCTCCATATCTACAGCTATTAGATGATAACTATCGAGCTTGCATTGAACTCATTGACCATCACGAAATAGCTCTAAATCCTCTTATGTTAACTCCCTCCATTATTGAAAGATGGTCAACTGCCAACAAGGAAACACAAGATCAAGGACTGCCTCTTCCTCATCCAATACTAATGGATCCTGAGTACATTAGGCGAATTCAAATTGTCCCTCATGTCCCAAAGGCTCTTAATGTGAAACTCCCATAAAAAAAATGAAGTCCATTGGAAAATTATGATTTGGGATCACTGATGTACATTGTATATATCTCACATTAATGAAACTATTTTTGGACAAATTTTTGGTTATCATCACTTACAATGTTGAATCTTCATTTTCTACCTAGAAATTATCTTTTTGATTTTGACAAAAGGGGGACAAATAGAATGTAATGAGTGCATAGAACAATATAGGGTGAAGATTAATTATGGTACCTACTCAGGTGGAGCCGAGCCACATAAGCTAAAACTTAAACTTATAATTAATACACTAATCTATGCTTAGAAAAGTTAAACAAGCAAACTATGCACTAAGTCAAGGGGAACCATAATACATTTATCCATGTGAAAAATTCTTGTGCATTTATAACTTTACTCCCTCTGAAAAGTATTTGACTCAAATGTTTCATCATCATCAAAAAAGGAAAGAATGTTGAACTAAATAGTGCACATGCAAACAACCTAGTTTTGATGATGAGCAATAACATATGAGTGAACATGTGTGGTACTAACAGTTGTGTTTCCAAGCATTGCAGAAACAAATATGAACATACAAGGAAACAACTCAAATGGAGTGGATAACATACATAGCAAATGCATCAGCAAGCATAATCCACTAATTGAAAGAATACAAGTACTATCAAAAAGAATAACATTGAAACTTTGAAAAGAAGTCATCAAGTAAATATGTAGCTATGAAGCTCAAGCCTTACCGAATGATCAAGCAAATTTTCTACAGATAAAGTCAGTGTCAGGCAGCATCTGCCTTAGGAAGATTCAGATAAATTGTTCCATGGACAAGTCAGAAAAATTATTTATAATCAACAATTATCCAAAATAGATGAATTCAATTTTCAAAAGTAAGAGATGAAATAGAGCTGAAATTAGACAAATGAAGAAGCCTACTTAAGCATTTGTCCCTCATATAATGCTTAGCTGAAAACTAAAGAGGCCAAAGAACCTGTCTAAAATCTTTGTTGAAAATATAGAAGATGAAGTAGGAGTGGCATAGCAGCTACAAAAGAACAACTTTATCTATCATCTTCATTTGCAAGGGTTGTTTACCATTTGCAAATCATTAGATAACCACTGAAGAAGCAAGTCAAATATGCCTCAATGAGTCATCTGTTACTTCTAACAAACAAACCATCATATGAATGGCTAAAAAAAGGATTCGTCTACATGCCACAACTTCGTCTATCACTTACGATAGACAAATCATAGACAGATCAGTTGGAAGACTGTGTCTATGGCCTGAACTTCATCTGCTTATTTTAACAGACAAACAATAGACAAAGTCATTTTGTCTATTAGGGAAGGAGCCTTGTCTACCAAGAAGAATTGTCTACTACTTACAATAGACAAAGTCACTCTAACTAATGAAAAGAAGACTTTGTTTGGTGAAAGTCACTTCATCTACTATAAAGAAGCTTTGTCCATGCCATAAAGATCATCTGCCACTTACAATAGACAAAGAAACAGACAAAGCTACTTTGCCTAAATGAAAGAAACTTTGTCTACGAAGAGAACGTCGTCCGATGAGCAACAAAGAAGAAGAACTTCATTTGCGTCTCTACAATTCATTTGTTACTTATAACAGATAAACTAGAAGATGAAGTAAACTACTGCAATGGTGTTTGAAAGAATTGTAAAGATGAAGTTTTCTATTATGTGGTTCTACTTTGTCTATTACTTACAAAAAATAAATCTAAGACATGATCTAACAAAGTTCTTAGATAAAATATGGCATATCATGAAGAGTAGAAGCCATCTGTACCAGACATCACTGATTGCACTCTCTGATCAAAATCTTATTTGAAGCATATTTTATTTAGTAGATTGAAAAAATTGAGCTTAGCTAAAGATGGAAAGAAATTCAAAGGAAAGCAGTCTACTTCCTGATAATGGTTACAACTTTTTGAGGCTACATCCCTTCAAGCTTAATGGGCATCTTTCCAAAATAATGAAAGAGTTAGTTAGGAAAAAAATTCTTTATTCGACGTTTGCTAAAACCAAAAAAGCATCTTCTTCAAGAATGGCACTACATGCTTTCTATCTAAAAATGAGTTTCTCAAGAAGATAATTTTTCAATGGGAAAAATCAGAATGATCTTCAACATTAAACGGAAAGTCAACTACCTCTAATGGGCAGAAATTTCTAAAGCAATATAAAGGTAGTGCAGTGTCAACGAAGAAGGTTGAGGAAGCTGAGAGAAAAATCAGAATAGAGTTTAATCCAGTTACATCTCTCCATCAGACTACGCTTCCTCATAGATAACTAATCTCTACTGAGCTAATAGATAATGAGCTTGAATATTCTATCTTAATCATAAACCTGGAGCATTAATATATAATGAGCTTTAATGAGATATCATTTCATATATGAGGTTAATCTTTTTACAAATTAGCCTAAGAAAAGAGGGAATGTAATGTGAAAAAGAGTACTGTCAATCAGCTATGTGAGTTAGTGGTAAGCTCAAGAAAACTACCTTGTATGAGTTGTTGGTGAGCTCTAGGAAATCAACAAGTTTGCTAGTGATTTTCAAAACTATTGAGTTTCCTGGTGACCTTATAAAATAAGAAGAGTTTTGAGAATACTATAATTATGCCTCCTAGAGCTATAATCCAAAAGAGTGTTGGGAACATAGTCTATGCCCCCCAGAGCTAAAATCTAGAAGATTACTGAGAGCACTACTATACTTCCATTATATGGGATATATTAGAATCCAAGGCACAATGAGTTTGTGCCCTTGGAAGAGTCGATGTAGGGACAGGGTTCCCGAACAATTATAAAAATTATGTTGTTTGTGTGTGTGTTTGTTCACCTATTTTGTTCTTCATTAAGCATAACATTATCACTCACATTATCATACACACATGATAACCTACTTGAAACAAAAATGCCTAAGAGAAGTTGAATTTGGAAGTAAAGCAGTCACAATGATCAAACAAACTAATATAGAAAATATTTGTGCTGCATCACTACTTCTCCTTAGCACATTAATTTTTATTTGGCCATAATTTTTTATAACCTCAATTCACCCCTCCCCTCTTGAGCTATTATTTACATGGAACCAATAAAAGCTTCTCTTATTCCTTCAGGAGATAAATTTACTTCTCTGTCTCCTAACCATGACTTTTGGGTGTTGAAATTGTAGTAGCTTTTATCTTTATAGCTTAAAAAATATTTCCCATCCTTGAAACTTAATCCAGTTACACAATTCTAGATTCAACTAGGTTTCTCCAAATACTTCAAAATTAAAAACTTTGCCTCCTACAACCTTCTTATTTTCAAAATACTTCAAATAATGAAGATAAGTAGATTCTCTATTGTTGAAAATTACCTCAAGGACCTTATTCTCAAATCTACCTCTCTTGGATAGGCTTACTTCTTCAAACTCTTCTCTTCTTCTTCTCCTCCTCGTCTTTCTTCTTCTTCTTCTTCTTCTTCTTCTTCTTCTTCTTCTTCTTATTCTTCTTCTTCTTCTACTTCTAGATTCTGCAAATGCAGACCTTGCTGTCTTACTTGCTCTCTTCATCCTTGCCATTTGCAGCAATTAGGTTTGGGGTTTGAGAGATTTTGGAGAGAAAAGGGAATTCAAGGGGATTCTGGAGGAGAGGAAATGAAGATTCTGTAAAGGAAATGAAGCAGTGGAGACTCAAGTGGGAAAGATTGTTTTAATCTAGCAGGAACTTGAATCGTCTCCTCTGAAATAGGATTTTAGATGTTTAGGATAAGAAGTTTTAGATCATCTGAAATAAGGGTTTTAAGGTGCTCACAATAATCCTAGGGTTTTGAGGGTTTTAGAGGTGAAAGATGGTTTTGAAGGCTCTGAAGTTATAACTTCAGAGGTTTTGAAGGATGTTTTAGCCAATGTTGAAAGGCTTCAGATTTTCTAGAACAAAATTATGTCTGAGCTTCAGAGGCTCTGAAGTGAGGTTTCAGAGCATCTGAAAGTAAACAGTAATTGAAAAAAATGAACTTAAGTACTGAAATGATATATTATGACCTCTGAAACTCTTTTAGAGTTTCTAAAATAACATCTTAAATGATCTAAATATGAAATCAAACCAAAAATGCTGATTATAGAAAGTCCAACTAGGATTGAAATTCTTATTCCATACCTTAAACTATAAAGTTTCCCAAATAAGCTTGACATATGCCTTGGGACTGTAATGATATTAAGGATTAATTTCATTTTATTCAACATAATTTTTAGCATCTAAAGCATATAGAACATAATTGACATGCATTTAGATAAAAATAAGATATTGAAAACATGCAACTAAAATCATCACATAATGATCATATGATGAACAAATCATTCATAAGGATCTAATATGCCTAACTCCCTTCTAATCTTACTAAATCTATCCTCCAGGAGTGGCTTTGTAAACATATCTGCTAACTAATCATCATTTGGTACATATTCCAAGCACATATTATGGTTTTGGATGTGATCTCTGATGAAGTGGTGCCTACCCTTTATATGTTAGTTCTAGAATGTAAAACTGGATTCTTTGTCAAATTTATAGCACTGGTATTATCACATCTAATGGATGTATTAACATAATTCAGTCCAAAGTCTACCAATTGCTATTTTGGTCAGAGGATTTGAGCATAACAACTGCCTGCAGATACATACTTAGCTTCAACAATTGATAATGTAACCAATACATGTTTCTTAAAGAACCATGATATGATCATGCTTCCAAAAAACTAACAAGATCCTGAAGTACTCTTCCTATCTACCTTATAAGCAACAAGGTCTGCATCTAAGTATCCCATTAATTCAAAATTTGAACCTTTTGGATACCATAAATCAAGGTTTGATGTGTCTAAAAGGTGTTTAAAGATTTTTTTGATAATAACGTGATGTTATTATTTAGGATCTAACTAGAATTTAGAACACATATAGACACTAAACATAATATTTGGTCTACTAGTTGACAAATAGATTTACCTTTCTCATCTTTATCTATCTTAATCACTATGCTCATTGGAGTTCCATAGTACTTTCCATCTTTTAAGCTGAACTTCTTTAGTAGTTCTTTTATATACTTGGCTTGGTGGATGAAGATCCCTTCTTTCATCTGCTTGACTTATAGTCCCCAAAAGAAGCTTAACTCTCCCATCAAGCTCATTTTAAATTCACCTTGCATAATCTTAGAAAATGCTTGACATAATTTTTCATTAGTTGGTCCAAAAACAATGTCATGAATATAAATTTGAACTATCAATATGTCATTCATGTTATGCTTGATGAAGAGTGTGATATCTACTTTAACCCTTAAGAAACCTTTCTCAATTAAGAATCTACTTAGCCTCTCATACCATGCTCTAGGAGCTTGCTTCAAACTGTATGGAACTTTCTTAAGTTTAAAGACACGATTTAGATTATAAAGGTCTTCAAACCCAGGGGGTTATTCCACATAGACCTCTTCATTGATGAAACCATTCAAGAATGCACTTTTGACATTCATCTAATACAACTTAAAATTCATATAGGATGCAAAAGCTAGTATCATTCTAATGGCTTCTATCCTAGCAATAGTAGCATATGATTCTTCAAAATTAATTTCTTCTTCTTGATAATACTCCTTTGCTACTAATCTAAGCCTTGTTTCTCACTACAATTCCAATTTCATCAAGTTTGTTCCTAAAGACCCATTTGGTTCCTATAACAGATTGATGCTTTAGTCTTAGAACAAAAGTCCACACATCATTCCTTTTAAACTAGTCTAATTCTTCTTGCATAGCTAAAATCTAATTCTCATCTTCTAATGCTTATTCTATGCAAGTTGAGAAATAAAGGAAAAATTACCATATATGTGGTGATAAGAAGATCTAGTCCTAACTCTATCATATACATCACTAATTATCTAGTTTTCTAAATAAGCATGTATGAACCTCTAATCTTTGGAAAAAGATGTATTACCTTCCTCATTTACCTCATTTGTGGATGGTTCGACTTCATCCATTGTCATCTCTGATTGTGGAGCTTCATTTTCTTTGTCTTGCAAATTAATCTTCTCTAGATTTGTTGTGAGGTTATTTATCTCATCATCAAAATCACTAATTCTTTTTTACAAAGTTAGTAGTTTCATTGAATTTAATGTGGACAAACTCCTCTATAGTCTTATTCCTCCAGTTGTAGACTCGAAATGCCTTGCTAATAATAGAATAACCAAGGAATATCCCTTTATCAGATCTATTATCAAATTTCTTAATGTTTTCTTTACATTGTTAAGAAGGAAACATTTACAGCCAAAAGTATGAAAATAAGATATGTTTGGCTTCTTACTATAATATGATTGAAATGGAGTTTTGTTGAGTAATGGCCTACTACATATTCTGTTGATAATATAGCAAGCTATGTTCATGGCTTTGACCTAGAAATATTATGGTAGACTGTACTCACTGAACATCATCCTTGCCATTGCTTACAAGATCTAATTTTTCTCTCAACAACTCCATTTTACTAGTGTGTTCTTGGTGTAGGGAAGGTTTGAGGAATCCCATTACTTTCATAGAAAGCAGTGAACCAGTGATTCTCTAGCTCTCCACCATGATCACTCCTAATGGAAATAATTTGAGAGCTTAGTTTATTTTGCACATGCCTAGTAAAGATCTCAAATAATGAAAAAGCCTCATCTTTGGATAGAAGAAACATTATCCAAGTATATCTACTATAGTCATTTACAATGACATATGCATAATGTTTCCCTCAAAAGCTCCTATTTCTTGTTGGTCCAACTAGGTCTATGTGTAGCAATTGAAGAGCTTTAATTGTGTACAGTTCTTTATTTGATTTGAAGGACTCTTTTACTTGATTTCTTTTCAAGCAAGTATCACACAATTGTTCTTTGTCAAATTTTAGTTCAAGTAAGCTGACAACATGATCTTTATGGTATAACTTTTTAATCAGAATTTTGTTGGCATGTCCCAATCTTCTATGCCACAACAAAGGCTCATCATTACTAACAACAAGACACTTGGCTTGGAAATCAAAAAAATCAACCAAATATACATTTTTATGCCTTCTACCTAGAACTACAACTGAGTTAGACTCATCTAGGACTTAACAACACTGAGATTTAAACATAATCTTATAATCATTGTCCCAAAATTGACTGATAGTCATAAGGTTATGTTTCAATCCTTCCACTAATAACACATTTGAAAAGTAATAGATGATGGTTAGCCGACCTTACCAATCCCAGCCACTCTACCTTTACTATTATCTCTTAAGGTCACTGTTCCACCATTCTTTACTTTTAGTTTTGTTAATAACTCCCTCTCCCCTATCATGTGCCTTGAGCAACCACTATCAATATAACACGTACTGCTTTTTATGGCTCTCAAGCACACCTGTATACCTCGACTTTAATGTTTGGTTCCCATTTGGGAATGGGTTTAGGTGGGTTAGTGGCAAAGTATTTTGGTACCTATTAATTTTTGGTGCTAATAATCTAACAATTGGAGACTGAGTTGAATTTATAGTACTTGTAACTGCTTTAGGAACCCAAATCAAGTCCTGTTTAGGTCCTTATTTTCTTTTAAAATTATGTTTATTTCTTTTGCTATTGTCCACCTTTTTTCTTAGGTTTCATTTTCAATAAGGTGGAAGTCAAGGTCTTTCTAAGGGCGTTGTTCTTTACCTTGACCTGCTCAAGTTCTTTGATGGTCCATTGATTAATCTTGAGCTTGGAGTTTTCTTCTTTCAGTTTAGAGTATTCATTGGTTATTTTAAATAGCTCCTTTTTAATCTCCTTGTATTTGGCTTTCAAAGCCCTGAAATCATCATATAGCTCCTCTAAAGCTTCTTGAAGGGTAAGAGTTTCTATTTCTGAGTTTACCTCATCTTCATGGATAGACATGAAGCTGATTCTAATATAATATTCTCCTTGATCTCTTCTGTTTAGTGAAAGCATGCTGATCTGTGCCTTGTGTTCTTCTTCAATTTCACTTCCACTTTTATTTATCATGTTCTCTAGTATCTCCCATACTGATAGAGCTTTCTTCTTCTTTTCAATTTTTCTATTTCTTCTTACATTGTTCCCCTTACTTTTTGTCTGGCTTTGGGTAGTTAAACTTTATATGCCTAGGCTTACTGCAATTATAGCATATGGCAACCTCTTTTCTTTTGTCTTTGCTCTTCAAGTTGGTTCTCGAACTGCTTTCAAATCTCTTCTTCTTTAACATGGTTTTGAATCATCTGGTAATCATAGCCATGTCTTTGTCCTTGTCACCACTTGTTGATGCCTCTCCTTGAGAGTCATCATCTTCAAAGTTAGCTCTTAAGGCAATGGTTTTCTTTCCCTTTGGCTCCTCTGGAACTCTCTGGTTCATCAATACTTCATGGGTCATGAATGAACCCATGAGTTCTTTAACACTCATCTTATCCAAGCGCTTAGCTTTTTGGATAGTAGTGACCTTAGGCATCTAGTGCTTAAGTAGGGATCTCAAAATTTCTTTACCAACTTGGGCTCTTTGTGTTTCTTTCCCAAGTTCTTTAGCCCATTTTTAATCTTTTGGAATTTTTTGAACATTTCTAAAATTGTCTCTGACTCCTTCATGTTGAAAGATTCGTATTCCTACACAGGAAGGTTTATTTTAGTTTCTTTAACTTGATTTATACCTTCATGTGCAACCTATAACTTATCTAGATCTCCTTACCAGAGTCACAAGAGGTGATCGTCTCAAACTTAGAGGGGGGAAAGGCACAGTAAAGGCAGTTTTTTGCCTTGGCTTCTCTCTCTACTACTTGAATGTCTTCAGTAGTTGATAAGCTCATAATATATCATATTTTTATGTCTAAATTCACATATTTAAGATCTTTTTTAATTATATTTTAAGTAGTTTATATTAACATTTATGTGAATATTGCACTTAATAGAGTCTGTTTTGTTGCAGACATAAAATTCTGTAAAATGAAACTAAAGATTAAAAATGATGTCACTTTAAAGTAATTTCTAAGACTCATAGAGGCACATATGAAGAATGTATTTAAATGAAAGTTCTAGAATTTGTTCTTAGCTTTCTAGTTCATCAAAAATTATATATTCTAAGCTTATATGAAGAAGTTACAGCCAAAATAGTGGAACTCTCTCCAAAGACATCGAACCATCAATTTCAAATGTATATAAGGCATCACTTTAAGGGCCCACAACTCATAGAAGATGGATGATTCAAAAAGTTTGATCAACATGAAAGTTATATCCCCTATAGTTATATATCCAATACAAAAATAATGGTGGAATTCTAAATTTATACGAGAAATTTATGATCAAAATAGTGCTACTCTCTCCAGAAAACTCTAAAGTATCAATTTTGGAGGCAAAATAAAAGATGGTACTTTGAGGGCCCATGAATCAAAATACAAGTATAAATAGAAAAAGTGAATAACATGAAATTGTAGATCTTTAAATTATACATCCAACCCGATCAAAATCACTCAATTTGGAGTTTGTATGAGAAAGTTTGATAATTCTACTAAACATTCTCTGGAACATCAGAAACTCTGAAGCAGAATTAACAACTCTGAAGTTCACTTTAGAGAACTCTGAAGCAGAATTAATAACTCTAAAGTTCATTTTAAAGAACTCTGAAGCAGAATTAACAACTCTAAAGTTAACTTCAGAGAACTCCGAAGCAACATTTTTTACTCCGAAGTTCACTTCAGAGAACTCCAAAGCAGGAATTCAAATTTCTACTCAATTTCAGTGCATCCACAAGAAGAAACAAAGTTTGAATTCAAATTTAGTTATTTTTTCATGCATCAGATGTTGCAAATTTAAGAGTATGAGATATGTGGATTGCAAATTATTATTGAAAGCTGATTTTTAGGCTCAAGATTGTGTTACAATTTTTAGAACTCAGGACACATAATAGTTAGTTATTTTGAGAATTTCTATTTTTATACATTGTAATATTTTGGAAGCTATATTTTCATAAGGAAATACTAAGTTATTATTGGAAGAGGATCTCTATGCATAGAGGTATTGCAATTCGTGGAGTTCTACTAAAACCCTGCTGCTTGAGTTATTTAAAGAGACATCCAAAACATAGTTGACGAGGCTGAATGAGAGAAGTTTTTCAAGAGAGTAAGAGAAGGATTTCGAGTTCTACAATCATGCATATTTTAGAGAGTTTTATTTTTATTTTTATTATGAACTAAATTCCTTTTTTTGGGGCAATGATTTAGACCTCCTTGATATTCATTGATAACAAAGATTGTTCGGTTACTAATTCACTATCATCTTGTTTCATTCATTGTTTATAAAGAAATTATCTAATTTATTTAATTGTTTGATCACCAATTATGTGAATTAGCTTGATTATCTTTGAGTATATGGTTAAGGTAGATGCCATATGTTAAACCATGTACTGTACTTTTTTGAATGAATGAGTAGATGATCAAGGTAGACGTCATATGCTAAACTATTCTACTTGGTTCATTAAAATTCTTCTAATCTTCGTGAGTTTTCAATCTCAATTATACTACACACCATAGGTAATTGGAATAGGAGAAAATACTAAACCTAGATGCCTAATGGTAATAATCATACAGTGGATAGAACGAACCCAAGATGCTGAATTGATATCAACATCTTAACAATATTGAATTTCATTGAGTAGTTAAATCAGATCCTTAGACTCTTACAACCTAAATTCTCTTTTACATTACTTATTACCATTGTTTGCTATTATTATTTTGCATTACACTTCAATTACTTAGCCTTTAATTCATCTTGTTGATTTAGGATAATTTAGTTTTAGTAATTAGACCTAATTGAACTGGTTTGAAAGTTTTTTGTAGGATCGACCCCTTTTAAGCACACTGTACTACTATACACTCATGCACTTGCGAAGAATTATAATTTGACCATCAAGTTTTTGGTACCATTGCTAGGGAATGGTTACAAATTGATTTAATTAGATTTCATTACAAAATTTTTGTTATTGTTGTAGGTTTATTATATATATTATTGTTAATTGTTTCTTTCTTTCTTTTTGCTAAGCTTTGATTGCAATGAAGAAGAACACGTGGGAGAGAAGACCCCAAAGGAAATTTATGATCTATATGAGATGCTTGGGGCAAACTCACAACAAAAAAGTGTTAGAGGTAGGTCCAAAGGAATGTATGAAGTGAATGCTAACACAGAGCTTTCTATGCAGATGTCGGAGCTTACTGAATAGATGGAGATGATATGCTCCATGATGATGAATCAGAAATAATCCATTCTTATTGATGTATGTTCTGTTTGTCATATTTCTGGTTACGCATACAATGTTTGTCCTTCTAGATAGAGTTTTATAGATTTTTCAGGACAAGACAATGCAATGAACTTCTACAACCAGCAATCTTGTGATGATCTATATCTTGGTTGGAGAAGTCATACCAATTTTTCATGGAACAATAATCAAAATCTAATTCAAGTTAGAACTTATGTTCAACCAACATAGCCAACTCTAAAAGAGATATTGCAAAGTTTTATCCAAGCAACCCAAACTTGGTCCCAAAATGATGAAATATCACTGCAAAATACTAAATCAAGTTTTTAGAATATAGAGACAACCATGAAAAAGATAGAGACTCATTTGGAGTGAATTGCAGAGGCTATGTAGAGTGACACATATAGAAAGCTATCAAGTCAACCTAAGCAAGTGAAAGTAGTTACAATATTGGAAGGTGGTAAGGTAATACATGATAAATTTGGTAATCTAATTAACAATTCTAATATTTTTGTAGATGATGAAGAGGAGGTGAATGCAAAGAGAGTTGTGTTTCAAATTCTTGACCCTCAACTCAACTACAAGCCGCCACCACCTTATGATCCACCTATCCCATTTCTGTGGCGTATGGAGCTAAACAAAGTTATTAAAAAACCTTGTGATGATAATGAACAAAATCTAGCATTAGATGTTTTCCTACAAGAAAAAGCTAGTGAGATGATTGAAAATTCTAATGAAGGCTCAAAAAAGGAGGAGATTAAAGAAAAATCTGAATTGGTGCAATTGCCTCATTCTTTAAGGTATGCATCTATAGGCAATGATTTATATTTTTTCGTGATTATTTCTTCTTTTTTTATATGAAGGAGGACACACTCATGCAATTTCAAGATAATACTATGAAGTCAATTTTTTTAAGGAGATGGAGTTGTCCAATGAGAATAAGGATGACTTCAAGATGAATGGAGTGGATGAAATTATGGAGGAGTTTTCAGAGAATCCATAAACATAGTTGAAGCAATACTAGTTGATGGATATGAATTAGAAGATGATGAATCAGTCAACTATGTTTATCAACTGGTAGTACCAAAATTCTACACACTGCTACCAAGTTTCAAGGAACTGGATCACAGAAAGGCTAAATTTTAATTCAAAGATGGAATGTCATAGTCATCTTAGGAGGCAACTCAAGCTTTTTCTAAATTTTCTTTCTTTTCGTATCATTTAGCTTAGTGGTTTGCTTATTTTATTTATTGTTAGGATAGATTGTTTTTAATTTTGAGTTATTATGTGTTGTAGAAGGAGAAATTCTGATTTTAGAGGATTGCAGATGCTCTTTCTAGTGTTAAAATGATGTCAAGCTAGCTTCAGAAGGAGAGGATGAGAACGCACTTCATTCAGGGGAGCCCATGATCTTAAACTTCTATCATTATTTCATATTGAAGATAATTTTTGGTTTAAGTTGGGGGTTTTGGAGATGTAAATTTAGATTTTAGATTTGCATTCAATTCAGTTTTGAAAAAAAAATTCAAATTTGCAGTCAATTCAGTTTGGAAATTTTTTTTGAGAATTTAGGTGTATATTTTTAAGGAGCTATAATTTCTAATGACTTAGCCAAGTAATGCCAAGAGCAATTGTGTTAACATGCTGAAATTGAATAGGATGGATTCATTCTCTTGTAATGATCAAGTGACATATGCTGAATTTTTTATTATGATTGCACATGATTTAGAATGAAGGATAGATATTATATTGTGATTTATTGAATCTTGTGATAAGTCCTTTTTTCATGACTAATGAAAATTTTATTGAGCATATTACATCATGATTATGCAAACTATATGTTGATTAGTTAATGATGTTGTGAATTCAGTGACACATTTTGGTTGACATGAGCATGTTAGAACTTATTTGATTAACCCTCAAGGCAAAATCCTAGATAACATGTTTACTTGGAAGTGATTTAGGCATTCTTTGATCAAGCTAACCTTTTACATTAAATATTAATAGTGTCCCCATTGAGCTTTAATGAAAGAATGACATATACAAAGCATATCAAAGACCACCATTCAACTTTTCTTTCTTTAGCCTTATCATTCAGTCCCTTTCAGCTTGAAAAACCATGTTAGACCTATTAAGAGACATATTTATACATGATGGCAAAGAGGTATATGAGTGTATAAGAAGATAAGTTTGGGGGTCATTAAAAAATGAATATCAAAAGAAAAGTGGGATAAAAGGAAAAGAAATCAGTAAGGATTTATCCTTCAGATAGGAGATCACCTCTCCATGAACTCAACTGGTAATAAGTTTGGAGATGTGGTAGTAATACAGCCCATAGTTGGGGGCGATCACATCCTAATGAATATAAAAGAAAATAAGTTGGGGTGTAATAGTAATACAGCCCATAGTTGGGGGCGATCACATCCTAATGAATATAAAAGAAAATAAGTTGGGGTGTAATAGTAATACAGCCCTTAAAATAGAAAGAACTCTAAACAAAAAGTTAAGAGAGTAAATATTCATGTAAAATGCAGATATGATCTCTTACTTTTTGTATCCTTATTCCCTATTCTTGTTAGCTAAACCCAAGGCCCCATTGCAAGCTTAAAAAAGACCTGTTGATCCAAGTGAATAGAGTTTTCTACATTAGTGGAGAAGGATTATGAAAAGCAAGCTTATGGGATGTTTGTGAAGATCATGAGAATCACTAGTTTGCACAACGTTGACTAAAAAATATGCATGTAGCATGAAATTGAATTGCATACACACATATTTTTTTATTTCATGAAAAGATTGATGAAGCATGGGTTTCATGAGATTACTTGGCAAGTATCTTGAGTGATTTCTAAGATATATGCATATGTGTAATTTGTCTAGCATGTTACTAATTGTTTGAGAGAGATTTTCCTGATTAATTCATGAGTTCAGATTGTTATTTTGATCGAGGATGATCAAAAGCTAAGTTTAGGGGTATTTGATAAGCTCGTAATATATCATATTTTTATGTCTAAACTCACATATTTAAGATCTTATTTTAATGTGTTTTCAATAGTTTATATTGGCATTTATATGAATATTGCACTTAACAGAGTTTGTTTTATTGTAGACATAAAATTCTGTAAAATGAAACTAAAGATTACAAAATATGTCACTTTAAAGTAATTTCTAAGACTAATAAAGGCACATCTAAATAATGTATTTAACATGAAAGTTTTATAATTTGTTCTTAGCTTTCCAATACATCAAAAATTACATGATTTTGAGCTCATATGAAGAAGTTACATCCAAAACAATGCAACTCTCTCCAAAGACTCTGAAACATCAATTTCAAATGTACACAAGGTGTCAATTTAAGGGCCCCCAACTCATAAAAGATGGATGACTCAGAAAAGTGATCAACATGAAAGTTGTATCTCCTAAAATTATCTATCCATTACAAAATGAATGATAAAATTCTAAGTTTGTACGAGAAAGTTATGATCAAAATAGTGCTACTCTCTCTAGAAAACTCCGAAGTATCAATTTCGGAGGCAAAACAAAGGCGGCGCTTTGAGGGCCCATGACTCAAAATACAAGTAGAATTAGGAAAATTTATTAACATAAAAGTTTTATATCTTGAAAGTACTATCCAACCCAATAAAAATTACTCAATTTGGACTTCTTATGAGAAAGTTATGATAATTCTAGTAAAACTGCTTTAGAACATCAAAAACTCCAACGCAGAATTAACAATTCCGAAGTTCACTTTAGAGAACTCTGAAGCAGAATTAATAACTCCAAAGTTCACTTTAGAGAACTTTGAAGCAGAATTAATAACTCTAAAGTTCACTTAAGAGAACTACTAAGCAACATTTTTTACTCTGAAGTTCACTTTAGAGAACTCCAAAGCAGGAATTCAAATTTTCTGCTCGATCTTCAGTGCATCCACAATAAGAAACAAAATTCAAAATCAAACTTAGTTGTTTTTCCACGCATTAGATGTTGTAAATTTAAGAGTATGAGTATGAGACATGCGGATTGCAAAGTATTATTGGAAGCTAATTTTTAGGCTCAAGATTGTGTTATAATTTTCAGAACTCAGGATACGTAGCAGCTTAATTATTTTGAGAACTTTTATTTTTATACATTGCAATATTTTGAAAGCTATATTTTCATAAGGAGATACTAAGTTATTATTGGAAGATGATCTCTATGCATAGAGGCATTGTAATTCATGGAGGATTTCTACTAAAACCTTACTGCTTGGGTTATTTAAAGAGATATCCAAAACATAGTTGATGAGTGTAAGGCCCTAGAAATTTCAAAAATGTAAATGTTCACTATTGTAAAGTTTTAGTGATTTTTACAATACGGCATATTGTAAAATTGAATTTTTGAGGAAGTTTATTATAAAAAAAATTATATAAATAGATGAAATATCTATGTTAATGTGAAGATAATGAGGATTAATTAATAATTATAGGTGAATAAGAATTTAAAATTACATTTGGAGAGCCAACAAAATCGAGTTACTGGTAATTTTTGGTAAGTTTTAGTTAAAATCAAATTTAATTGATAAATAAATAATAATTTATGTAAAAATTATATTTCATGAATGGGAAATTAAAATGAGCGCATGATTTATGAAATGGGTAGCCTACACACGTTAAGGGAGAGGATAAATATAAGTTTGAAAAGTTAAGAGTGGTGCATGTGCATGGTGATACATAGGTTATAGACTATAATATATTTTAGCTTATAAATAAGCAATGGAACACATTATCTCCCATCCCCTTCTCAT
>JAYJMB010073857.1:0-23386 GCA_036873735.1 Pouteria campechiana | reverse complement strand
TATATAAGGTTGAGTATATTTGCAAATAACTGATATTTTAAGCATAAAATTAAAATTAAGATTAAGTTAAATTTTTCAAAAATATAACAATAATCGAATTGACTCCAACCCATGTAAATCCCGCCCGATTTACACCGTCATTCCATGGCCAAAGGAATGGAATTCGCCTCCAGCATTTAAGAGGTGGATGGTGGAATGTGGATTCTCTCGCTAGTCGCTGGGAGGGTTGCTCTTGTTATACTGCGTCTTCATAATATGATTCAATCTGTTTAATCTTTTATTTAATTTAAATCATATGAAAGAAAAAAATTGCAATATAAAAATATTTATTTTGAAATAATATCAGATATTTAAAGACTAAATTATTTCTATTTAATTTAGTATGGTTAAAAATGATGGTATAAACCTATCGTATGACTTAGATTAAGATACCAACCAGAAAATTTTCAGACGGCTAAGATTATTTTTTAAAAATTCTACAATTTTAAGTATTTATGATTAGTAATTTAATTAAAACAATAAAATAGGATTATATAAAATTGTAAATCACGTTTGTCTAAATAAAAATGCCCAAGTGTCTAAAATTTTATCAAAATAAAAATTTTAATACAATATTTACATTTTTTGACTTAATTAGTTGTAAAGTATTATTATTCTTTCACATATAATTTAAATTAGGTGCTTATATGGCACGTGTCCGTCGCCCCCCTAGAAATTTAGAATCACGATCATTTCGTGGGCGCCGACGCATGGAGGCACCCTGGGCAATTTAACGCAGGGAATTCGCTTCAATTTGTGGTAGCATGTTTTGGCCAAAACATAGCGGCGGTCCAAAATGGACAGCTATATCAGAGCGACATCAATACAACCTTAATCCTATTTGTCGAAATTTCAACTTGAAGCTATTTGCTCTTGGGTTGGGTTGAGGTCAACCCAACTCCAATCCAAACTTCTAAAATTTTTTGAATTAGGTTTAGGTTTAAGTTTACGATTTAGATTGACAACTTCAATATTTGAATATTTCACCTATTTAATACACTAATTAATTATAATAAATATGTTTATAAGAACAAATTTTAATATATTAATGTACAAACAAATATATAGGAGTCAACTTAGAAAGAAAGCCGAGAGTTTTCAAAAGAGAGTAGAAATGTTGTTAAATTTTGAAGTTATACCGCTAGTTTGAATATAGAGGTGGATTACGAATTCAACAAAAAAAAAATTCAAATTACCAAAAATGGGTCAGGTTGCGGCCAATGCAAACCAACCCAACCCAACCCTTTGCAATTTTTAATCCAAAATGACCCTACAAGAAGAAACAGACGTCCCAATCGACATAAAATCCAGCTCGAAGCAGTTTGGGTTAGCCCGGACGCAGGACTGATTGCCTAACGCCTTCTGCCAAAAGAAGGCACGGGGTAATCCCACACACACAAAGTTCCGGTCACTGATCGGCCCTACTTCTTATGTCTCATCTGCTTGGCGTAAATGAAATGATGACCTCTCATCTCATCATCGTTATGGGTTCATTTGGTTGCAGCAATGGCATGCAATGTCATGAAAATGCGGGCTTTAGGCCTGATTAATCATAAAATTTTGGTGTGGCCAACCCAATGTAAAGATGAAGAAAAATTATCCCACAAAATATTGCAGAATACACCTGAAATAATTTACTTTATAAATGAGCAACTGTGGAAGAACATTAACTTACTATCAATGACATTAAAAAAAAAAAAAAAAAAAAACTCTCTCTCTCTCTCTCTCTCTCTCTCTCTCTCTCTCTCTCTCTCTCTCTCTCTCTCTCTCTCTCTCTCTTATTCTTCTTTTCCGTAGGTAGGTTACGGCACCAGCACTGTCCAAACGTGCCATTCTCTCATCCCTAAAAATTTAAAAATGAATAAATCTATCCTCAATCCTAAGAAACTGCAATCAGCTACTCTGATACCCATCCAAATTCATCAATAAAAAGTATTAAAGTAATAGTGGCTAGCCCTGGAGCTACGGCCTTTGCCCCTAGACTTTATCAACAAGCTTTTCTCCTACACTTTCTCATCAAGTTCATCAGACTCGGACGTCCCACCATGTTTTTGGGATCTGCTGTTTGACAATGAATGGCTCCTACGCTCCTTCCCACCAGGCTTAGATGATGCATTTCCATACCAGATCATGCCCATGACTGCCAAAACCATGCCCAAAACTACCTGGAGTGTGAGCCCTTCTTTTCCAAAGAAAAAGAATCCCAAGATGAGAACAAGAATCGTCTTCATGTGGCCAAGGACTTGGAAAGACACAGCTGTGAATCTCCCAATGCAGATGAATTGGCTGAGATTGGTTCCCACAGCAATTGTACACGACAGGATAATGAAAAACTGTGGAATGTGTATCATCAACGATATTAGTAGCAAGCTATATTTACATTCAAAGCAAACAATTGCATACATAAATTTAAGTGCCCAAGTTAGTGTGATGAATTAAAATAGTATAAATATGTTGGAGCAACAATCATTGGATGAAACAAGAGAGAGAGAAACTTAGGGCTTATTTGATTTGGCTGTAGCTTACTACCTGATGTCTCCTCAGCATCTAAAGCCATTTTGTAGCTTAAGTCAAATGAGCAGAAATTGTTTGATACAGCTGAAGTAAATGGCTTAAACTATTAAACTGTGTTTGATGCAGCTAAGCTGAAATGCTAAAACAATGAACAAAAGACTGAATTGCCCTCATAAGCCCTAAGCTATGACTTGTTAAGTATTTGTTTAAGACAATGACATTGAAACATTTGGACAAACTAAAATAAACAATTTTAGCAAATGTCATTTTGATAAATACATATAAAAAGCTAAAAAAAAGGAACTTTAAAAATAGTTAAAAAAATAATTAAGAGTATTTACAACTCTATTTGAGTCAAAGAATGACTCTTTATGTAAAAATCTTAGCAAAAATAAAACAAGCCCCAAAAATAAGCCAAATCAGACAAGCACTTAAGTCTCTCGCACAAATGAGTTTCTGTCATCATTCAACATCATCCAAGCTACTGGTTGCATTGGCAAAACCATATAGACATCCCCATCTAATATGACATCAACCCCACTCACTGAGTCACCTACAAATGCATTTTTGTTATTTTTGGATGCCAGACAATTGGGCAAATATCTTAGTTACTCATTTCTTTGTTTGACACATGAGCCACTTGCAAGATAAATTGTCATTTTTTATGCCCATGCATTTACATCAGGAGCATTGGTTCTGAAATGCGCATGTGTAATAGGCACAGCTCTTAAGTTCCGTCAGTAGGGCAACCATCATGCTCATAATATAAAATGCATCTACACAGTGAATGCTGTAAGAATAGTGCAAACAAGATCTGCAAGTGCAGGTAAAAAAGCAAACAACAGATACTCTGTAAAATCATGGAATCAGGCATGGGAGCATGCTAGTATTATTGCACATGATTTTTGTAAAAATATAAGAACATGCAAATGAGATTTAAATTAATTTCATTTTAAAAACTGCGAATATGCAGGTTTGAAAAAGAGGGCAGAAACTTTGTGCAAAAAGCTGACAGTGAGCACCGACTCCAACCCTTCCCTCCTGGGTTCCTGTGCATGTGGGACCAGCAACAGGTTGTGGCACTGGTTCTTAAAATGCTATTCGGTTTAAAGTAATTAGTGGTACTTACCATGGAGGTTAAATTATAGTTATATGCGTCAACTCTTGTGTTTGTCAGCCAGAAATCTAGGAATGGCCCCAATATCAGCAGTGTTGCAGCCTGGGCTGGTGCAGTATGACCCAAGAGATTGAATGATCCAAGCGAATACTTCCTTTGCAGGAAATGGACATACTGCAATGATAAAAAAATAAGGTCAATCATACTGAAAATGGATCAACTTCATCCAAAAAGATCCATAAAATATTATCTCATTCAAAGTGAAACACATTAAAAATCAAGCGCTCAGTCTGTTTTGGATAAATTGACATTTTTAGAAAAACCTAGGGGGGCACATACTGGAACAAATTAAGTTAACAGCAAATACTATACTTAGCATTATGATTTATGCATTGTGCAATCCAAGCCAGTAAAACAAACTGGGAAGTATTTGGTATAAGCTAAAGGTTGTATAATCATCCATGGAAGAATAGCAGCCATGGGCTATCATCCACCATGCCAACCTTTTCATGGCATAATAGTAGTAGCATGCTCCACATCATCCACTAATATACACGGAATACAAGTCTGAAACATCTGGATTGTAGGTTCCCTTTTTATGAAGCATAACATGATTTCTTTTCTTTGCACTTTTTTTTCCCATGACTTGGTTGAAGAAAAAAAGGCTGAAACTCACATGGACTGGAAGATATGTCTGATTTACCAGTTAGAAATGAAAATTTTTACTACCATCAAACAGGAGTATCACTTGATCACTATTTTGACTACTTCCACCAAATAATAAGATTACTTGAATCTTGATCACTGTGTGTAGATGTGTTTAAAGTTTAAACAAGAAAATTTTGACTGCTTTCACTCATAATAGGATCACTTGATCACTGTGTATCCTCACTCATGTGTAACAAGGACATCAATGGATCATTGTCTTCTTCATGGAATGTTCAAATATACATGGTCCCCCTCGCAAGGATGGTTTGAAACCTGAAATCATGTTCAAATATGTCATGTTGCAGTGGATGAATTGTAGAAAAAATGATTAGCCATATTTTTGTTTTCTCCCTTAAGATTTAGTCGTATGTGGACAAAAGTTTTCTTCTATAAAAAACTGGAAAATGAAGTCTCCACCAAGCCAGTGCAATACCAACAACATCTGGGAACATAGTCTTCACAAAGGCAAATTCAGATCTCCAGTCCAACAAGCATAAGATGTTTACAGTTAGAGATGACTTCAGATCACCAGTCAAATACATAAGCTGTCTATAGGCAACCCCAGAGTGATAAATTGTAAATTGTAGTTAAAATTCTTCCTGTCCCTTAGTAATACTTAACACCTTACAAAACTTGGAACTTGAAAATGAAGTATTGGCCACTTTAATAGGAACAATTTGGTTTTTGAGTCCTTCAAAAAAGAATTGAAAGGCAAAATGATTTGTGGTTTAGTCACAATGGAAGTTTCCTTCAACCTATGGTTGAAATGTTTTGGATAATTCCAAATTCAATGCAGAAAAAAAGGGGATATCATAGTCGCATTCTAAATCTTGGCATGTTTGGAAGATCAAATGAACTGTCTCTGGCTCTCTGCAGCCTGAAGCCCCATCACATGTTCATATAGCACAGCCCACTAATCATGTGGTCCAAAGATCAATGGTGCATGTAAGCCCCAACAATTAAATTTCTGAGTCCTTTCAACTATAACTTGGAAATGCGTGGGAGGGGAAAACAGCCCACAATCATGAAATCACCAGGCATAAATAGTAGATGAATCCAGCATTTCCACAATTACGATAGTGTATGTCGAGAGATCCTTGTTGATAATTTATTAGTCCCACAAGGATTCATGGTTAGGAGACTCTAGTTCAGTTTACTCATGTAGTCCATGGCGGATTTACACAAATGGAAATGCTTTTGTGGAAGTTGATTGCTTCTCAAACATACCCCTCAGCACCCAAGCAGCTGATTAGTTAGCCCCACAAAAGGATGAATGCAAAAGGGGACTGCACAAGGTCATCGATGCGGCACCTAGATTATGGATGCATCAGCCACACCAAGGGGAATGCTGGGTCCATGGAGGAAAAGAGCTGTGAGATTATAACAACCATAATTGACGAATCCAACATAATAGATGAATCCAAGGTTTCATAGAAATTTTCTTCTTGCCTGGTTGAGAACCCAAAAAAAAAAGGATATTACTGTGGTGGATTACTTACATACTGCTGCAGTGAAGTGCTCCAGACAGCGATGAAGGCAGCTATGAAGCCTTTAGTATTGACACTCACATCAGTAACAGTACATATCGCAACACCCAGGAGAACCACCACTATGCTGAGCTTGGTATCTCTAGAGTATCGGATCTTGTCCAGGACAACTTCCAAAAAGCAGGATACAGGAATCATGCTAAGCTTTGCAATCTATGAATAACATTAAAAAAAAAACACTGTACAAATTAGTAATGATCCTTCTGTTACTCAGGTAAAAGAGAAGGCATACCAGAAGCAGCACATAATAAAACAGACCTGATAAAATCCCACAGAATTCCACATTAAACTCACGTTCATTCCCACAATGGAGAAGTTTGCAAACAGAACAAATTTCAGAAGCTCAGATAATGGTAAGTGGGAGGATTGAATATATCCCAGCCACCTAAGGACTCCAGTCATTATGGTCGTGGTGGCAAAATGCAGACCAGTTAATGTCGTAGCTGCAGAAGTTACCAAGATATTGACATGATATCAGAACCAGAAATCGATTAACAAGGCAAAGATATAAGAACTAGAAATTGATCAATAAGCAATAGTTCCCCTATATATTCATAGCAGATAAAGATGCCAGAGGCAAGCTTACAGTGCAGTAATAGAGTTTCTGATCTGAATGTGAGTAAAACAAGTGAAAGATATACTTCTGAAATTTCACATAAGCAGGCTATGAACATAGTTTAAATGGTTAACAGTAGATGTCAGTAGATGTCATAGTTTAAATGGTTAACAGTAGATGTCAGTAGATGTCACAACTTGGCCATTGGAAGATATTTCGAGTATACCACATGCCTTGTATTTCATCGTTGAAGAGAACAAACCATGTCACATTAAGCATAACATAAAATTTAGGGCACTAATCCTGTTAAGCAAGTAACAGCAATGGGGACTTGGCCACAAGAAAATGTTCCGACAATCAAAGATGTCAAAACTTCAATTCAAACTGGTAAAAAGAATAACAAAAATACCAGAGACACTAATCTTGTGATATTTATACGTGTCTTAAACATTTCCCAGCAACTACTAGTCAATAATTGTATTCAGGCAATATTTCCCTGCAGCTACAAGTCAATAACTGTTCTTGACATCTTGCCCACTAGCTCAACTAGCTCAGATGCATTTGTGTGAGTAGTCCAGAACTCAGTATAACTCCTCTTCCATATATGAATCAAAGTCTGCATTGGAGTTCAACCTATTGGTATTATGTCCCAAAAACTCAAGCTATTGATATAAAATAATTGTTCAATAAAGGACAAGCGACCATCAGAAAGTGATTATCACTTAAGCATAGATGAATATGGTGAAAGAGAAGCCAAAGAAGAAGAAGAACTAGTGTAGAACTGTAATGAGCTTACCAAAACTGAAGCCATATGTAGCCATTAAAGCCTTATTAACCATGATAATCCCAACAGAGGTAACTACATTGAACATCCATGCTGCCACATCTATTGCCGCCTTTTTGTCAGCCTTGCTTGTGGGAGCCATTTTCTTCTAACCCTTTCGGTTTGTATCACAAATCACTACCTCTCAGCTCCCTCAACTACTTTGCAAGTTTCCATGCTTCTACATCCAAGAAAATCAAGTTCTCATCCACAAAGATTTCTAAAGAAAAAAACAGAAGGGCAAATCACCTTCTAGACATTTTTTAATGATCATTAATAAAATATCAAAGTTCAAACTCAAGAATTTTTTCCTTATTTTTATTATGCATGGCTAATGAGACAAAATTTAGAAAAACTGGAAAATCTCAAAAATACAAAACTCGTCATTCAATTGAAAACATAAAATAGTGTCTCAAGATTCACAACTCAATGAATAGGAATTCCCCAGTGCTAATTTTAGCATTGTTAGCTTCAATCTTAAAAAAGAGACATTAAGATTATAATTATGAGAAAACCGATGACTTAACACATGTTCGTTAAACATATTACAGTATTTCTTGAACCAGTTATATGAAAAATGCCCCTTAGGCCACATATGATAGTCTGTTACATGGATTTATTAGAGCCAACTAGTTTGATTGAAATCAACAAGCATCTGGCAGAGTACATAATGTTCAATAACACAAGTCAGTTAACTCATAACTTGATTAAAATCAATGAGTTGTCAGTAATATACCTCACAAAGTATAGCTAAACCATGTGATTAGCATGCTAGGAAAGAACAAAAGAGGAAACTGTTAAAAAAAGGGAATAAAAGGATGCTGCAGTTGATATGTTAGTATGCAAATAATATTACACCAGGGTTGAATAAGTGTGCCTCTGCAATGTTTTGCAGTGGACACCTCCAAATCTAACTCCCATGAAACTGTATAAGCAGTAACAGCTAGCTTGTCAGATAGGGCATTGTATTAACCAAAAGGCAGAATACAAGAAGATTTAGTGCAATATATGCAATGATTTGAGCTGGAGTGTGCATAGCACAAATAAGCTTATAACTAATAATAGGATTATTTGAATCAAAGATATCTGCAATGAGCATAGTAGACTGAGCATGTTCCATAGGCTAAGGAAAAGAGGTTAAGAAGAGGACCTAACAGACCTTGTCTGTCTGTGATGAGATAGGATATGAAGGCTTCTTTGTTTGTCAATGATGGACCACTGATAGGGTAAACAGGTTGATGGGATTCACAAAACTGGCCCATTTAAATACAGAAAAAATGAAGGTGCAGGTGATAGAGAAGATTCATTCATGAACCTGGGCATAGAAAATTGTGGCTGTCAGCATAACTGAGTGGAGTCAGCAACATGTTCAGTCTACGAATCCAAAAATGGTTCAATCTACATGGTTCGCCCCTGTGGCAACAGCATCCAAAACATAGCCAACTAGGATCAATCTTTGGCATATAGTAATTGGACTATATATAATGACAATCCATCAAGGTAAACCATGCAGATCTCTCATCCAGGTTATTATACTAAGAAAAGATAAGAAGGAAGAACAAAATAACAGTCACTTCTTGTAAAAGCTGTGGATGATCATGACACGAAATTCTCCTATGAAAAAGCCCTGCTACCAGAATTTGTCTTCTTTATTTCTTTCATAACAACCACCTCCATTCATTACAGGAAGCCTCTACGTTGAACTCCTACGGTCTATCAACCATATACGACAACATGGAAACAGGGGAAAAATAAACCATAAAAGAACCAGATGGTGGTATCTTGAATGACAAGGAAACCATAATGACTGCATCTGTATCAATCGAGACTAGAGATTTATAGAATTATATTCTTAATCAAGCCCAAGAATTACCAAGATCACTCAATAATGTAACTGATCCATGTCCTCAAAACTGTCATTTCTAAGTGAATTTTAGGAATTGGAAGTTTCTTCCATCGTTCTAGACAAATTCATATATTGATCACGATGACCACAATCATCCATTCACCAACAATTTCTCACTGTATCCGGCAACAGAAGCCGCAAAAAGGAAAGTTCCAATCAGTTCACTCCGCTGTCGGCAGAAATAAACGTCAGATCAGAGTCACAATGGAAACGAAATGAACTTGTACGACTATTCCCCTCTGCCAAAAATAATTCAAACACAAAAATACTCAAATTTTACGACTAAAATTGATAAAACGGGGGGAATTGTCCCAATCCAGACCCAATTGAACTGCGCATCCGAATACCCAGCTTCGATCTCGCAAGTCACAAACACATTAGAGTCAGGTGAAAAGGAAAGCAAGAGTAGTACCGTTCAAGCAATTGCTGCCGCTGATTCTCTGATTCTCCTCCAGATAGAGAGATGGGAGGAGGGAGAGGAGGGGAAGAAGGGGGAGGGGTCTTTTGGTGTGCGTGGGAATGGGGAGGAGAAGGCGAAGATGTCTGCTTTTGTGATGTGGAAGGAAAGATCTGAGAGCTGAGATGGTCGGATCGGGTCTGGATCGGTGGACCGAGATCAGAGGTCGAGACAAGGAGAGAGATCTTCTTTCTGCACAAAACGCTTGCGCGACTTGCGGACTTGGCGTGACGTCGTGACTGCAAGCCGGCTTTGGCCGGATCGCATCTCAGCCGTCCGCTAGCTGGGCCAATCTCTCCTGAGACTACGACGTGCACGGCACCAGGGGAGCAGTGTAGGGAATAAATTCTCTTTTACAGGTAGATCCACGTCCACCCGAGCAACATTCATAATTGAATTGGACCATTAGAAAAATCAGCCATTAAAAACTACCAATTCATTAAAGATTAGGTTAGGGTGCAAATGAGGTCGATTTATTCCGGGTCAAGCTCAAGCCAATTCTAACCCTACATGCAGAAACTTCAACCCCATCCCATTTGTAGGTTGAACTCAACCCTTATTCACACTTACTCAAACTTCTAAAGTTCAGGTTGAGTTCGGGCCAGCTTTTCGAGTCAACAATTTGGATTTGTCCCTTTTATACATACACATTTTAATCTATATAAAATATTAATTAATTATAATAAATAGCTTATTAAGAATAAATTTGGATATATTAATAAAGATCAATTTAGAGATGAGGAAATGATATGGAAAAAAAATGAAAAAGAAGGAAAAAAGAATGATGTTATTTGATAGAAGTTAATAATTAAAAATAGAGTAAATAAGAATAAAATAAATAAATTTTTTGTATATAGAAATAAAAATAATAATTGAAAATATATATAACAATGATGAAAGCTGGGGTTTTTAGAAAGTTAAAATGCTGAACCATATCAAAATGTATGAAAATGGAGTGGAAAGCTTTTCCACCCGTTTTGCATCTTCAAGACGTGTGCACTGATAGTTCGAGCAACAGATGCCAGCCGTAGGCGGCTGGAACTGCAGCGGGGAAACCGTCCCGGTGCTTAGCTTACATATTCTATCAATTAGACTTTCTCTTCACCCACCCCAACTCTCTCTCTCTCTCTCTCTATATATATATATATATATAATATGCCTCTCATTTTCAAGCATGGTAGGTTTTTCAACACCTAAATTCGTTCATTTTCCATTACATCTTTCAAAGTGAATTGGGTAGATGATTTCGCAAAGTAATCATTAGGCTCACTCAATATTTCATTCTTCTTGGCAAGAGATGGAATTCACGCCAGCTATAATTAAATTGACTCGAAGATCGTGATAAGTTGTCTTCTGTGGCGGAGATTGAAATAAGGATTCTGTGCCACTGAGTTTCACAGTCAGTAGTGATTCGTTGTATTAAACAAACAGGCGTTTGAGAGACAAAGCAGGCCGTCGTTGTCCTTCCGAAGATTTAGTTTGTTGGACTCGATCTCAAAATGCGGATTCATTGAACAGAAACACAGTGACAAAGCATAATGCTGAGATAGAAAATTTCCATGAAGAGATATTCAAAAATATCCAGACCTTAAAATATATACCAGTTCAAATCCTTTACAATTACATATGTTGAGGATTCAGAATTCTAGCACACCATTGCATCTTCCTGATCATGATCTTAATGGCTCTTAAATAATCTTCACACTACGGCAGATGATCTTTTTTCATCCTGCTTTGTTGTATAAATTAAATAAATCCATTTGTCATATTTAACCCAACTTATTTAATTAAAATTCAAAAAATACTTCAATCGAAAACTTAGATAAACCACAAAATGTATTTTTCTAACTGAATATGCACCCATCAAAATTCTTCTCCTATTTGCGTCTGAGTTAAGTCTCAACGTGAGATAATTTTTTTAAGTAGGGCCAAATGATTTGATGAGTGAATTAGAATTAATATACGCATCATCATAGGCTACAAATAAGCTAGTTACCCTAAATTTTCTTGAAAATATTACTTGGGCTCATTTTTCATGTATCGGATTCATGTCCCAAAGCCAGCTTGGGCCACTGCATACAATTCCTCAAGAAACCACGAAAATCTAAAAACATGTGACGGGATGATCCACTTCATTCTTCAGTAATAAAATTGGTGTGACCCCAACAACAAGTAATTGCTTATAATCCACGTGGCAACATTCAGAGATATCCCACCCGTAAGCTATCTCATTAATTCAGTCCACATGTGCAAAATAAATGACGGAGAAACAGACGTCCAATCTCTGCATTTTTGCGCCGCACATTTCTAAGACTGGACATGCGCCAGCTGCCCAAGTTGGGAGATCGGTACACGTTCACTTCAGTATATCCAGAAAGTCCAAAAATCTTAATTTTAGGCTACCCTTTTCTGATTTGGTAGATCAAAGTTACAAAAGTGGGCCACATCGGGGAATCCCATTCATGTCCACGTCTGGTTGTGGCTGTTAGAAGCGGTACGCAACAAACGGAATGCATTTGAGGCGCGTGGCCGAGGCGGTTGTATCACGACCCCGGCATGCTGCTTGGACTCGTATTTCCATTTTCCACAGCTATAAATGTCCTGCGTATGTTTGTCGTGGCACCCACTGCGAGCTAAGAGCCGAAGATCTAAAGCATGGCGCGCGTGAGTGGAGCCAAAGTGCTGGTCTGGCTGCTGCTGCTGCTGTCGATCTGGGCCGTTGGATCGGTGATTGGAGTTGAAGAAGAGTGGGATCCCAGAGATGATTGTATCGATTACTGCAACAGACTGGCAGACGAATGTCACGAACACGATCCATCTGATGCATGCGGTGTGCAGTGGTTTGAGTGCATCCAACAGTGCCCCTAGCGGCACAAAACTGAGAAGAATTGAAAACGTGGAATGCGCGGAGGATTATCTGCAATGAATGTGATAGCGTCGTCGAGCAATAAAGGAGGCAGATATGTACTAGGCCCCCCACTACGCACGTTGGAAAGGAAATCTAGTTTTAAGAAATGGTTACTCTGTGGTCTTGTTGATTTTCATCAAGTGCAAAGTAAAGGCTGATAATTAAACCAATCAATATGCATGTTTTGCCACACCAAAAGAAAATAGAATGATACCAAATTACCAATTCAAATGACTGTCCAAGCCTTAAATCCAGCACACGATTGTTATTATTGTTGTCCGTAGCAGTGGAACCAGTAGCAATGCAACACCGGTGACTGTTATTATAACCAGAACAGAGGCGATGCATCCTATGAAGGACTCGGACAGGGAGATACACCCCCATTCAGTTATATAGCGTATGTGCACCATAGGAATCATTCCCCTCCTCCAATGATCAATCCCCCCACTCCTCTATACATGTCCTGCCACAGAATGGGGGTGCCTGAATCGCACAATCCTGGTTGATGTCACCGAATCGGGCATGCTTGCCTCCTACGCCGACCCAAACGTCTTCAGGAGTTCCCACTGAAATCAAAGACAAAACGGATGGCACATAGACTAAGTAAAACGCGTGCAGGGGGGACCCTAATTTCAATAAATTACTGGGTATTGTCTCCAGAACGATCGACCGTTTCTACCCGTGGATATATTTGGATAATGCTATCAAACCCAACTCAGATAAAAAGCTATAGAAAAGAGGCTCAGGCCAAGAACACACGTCACAACTATTTTATCCTTTTAAAGAATGATACTGCCTTCTTTATATTTTTCTACGTGGAGCACATGCTATAAGGGCATTGCTGTCCAATATTAGGTAATTGGACACCAGTTCTTTTGATTGCCACTTCCAAGATGCAATAATAACAAAAAAGTAAAAAAAGGAAGACAGAAAGCAACTAATTTATTTAGTTTAGCAGCCTGAAAGGCTGATATTCATTCATTTTCCTGTGGGTTAGAAAGATGTTGCTTGAAAATAGATGTTTCAGTGGTGGCCTCACACATGCACAGACGGCACGCCGTTGCGACAATGGTCCATACATCGGTACCAAATCCATTGGCACTCGAATCCACACTCACTAATCTTGCACTTCTCCAGACATGGATACACCTCGTCGTGGCAGATCTTCAAACAATTCTTGCCATTTGTGATTGCACCCAACGCAAATCCAACGCTCCACGTCCAGCACACTAGCAGCACAGCCAGCAGGATTGCTTCACGCATGCGTGCCATTTTAGCTTCTCACAGCCTTAGCTCTTCCTGCTGTTGTACATTAGCTCTCCATTTATAAAGCTTATAGTGCCAGAGTGGTGATAGCGAAACAGCCAATGTCACACAATTTGCGTGACACATGGAATGATCATGCAGCAAACAGATGTTGAGATGAACGATGTATGATTACCAATCGATTGTCCGATTCTTTTAAGTAGTCTGCTTATCCTACTGATGAATTGATGGCTCCAAATCTTATCCGCCGAGATTAATTTAATTTTATGTTGTTTTCTGAACTTTTTGCGGCGTATTAAGTTCGACCCGCGTCTACGAAGTCTGACATGAAGGACCGACCGTTTTGAAAATTGCTTATCCCGGTGGCAACATTCCTGATGAACCGCCCCAGATATCCCACACGTCCACCTATCTTAAGTCCACGTCTGCAAAATAAATGACGGTTAAAAGAAACATCCAACCGAAATTTTTGGTATGTCACCCGAAGAGGATTCCACGTCATTTCTAAGACTGGAAATGCATGCACCAATTTCATGAGATGTACACGTTGGCAGATTGGTATAAGCATTGTTTTTTAATTACATAATAGAGAAATTCAACCCGTTTACATGTCACACAATGAAAAAAAATGTTAAATTTAGACTTGCCTTTTCTGATTTTTTATTATTATTATCGAAGTTACAAAAATGGTCCACGTTGGTAAATACCATGCATGTCCGTGCACTTCATGCCGTTAGAAGAAGCAATACTCAACAAACGCAAAGCAGTCCAGGCGTGGCCGCCGAGGCCGTCGTATCACGGGAGTGGTGCTTGCTGCTTAGACTCGTGTTCCTACAGATGACTTGCGTACGTGGGTAGTGGTTCTTACTAGCGCCCATATGCTGTAAAGGAAATCTAGTTTTAACCATAGAAATGATTACTAGTGGTTATTCATTTTCATCAAGTGCAAATTACATGTTGTCTTAAACGAAAAAAAAAAAGCAACAGAGAAGAACAGAAAAAGGAAAAAGATTACTTGCTAAGCAGCCTGATAAGAATTCAAATGAGAGTCTGAATCTACAATCCAGCGCACGTTGTCAGCAGCATGCCGTGGTACGAATACTTAATATACTGTAGCATTAATGATCACTACACCGGGCTAGACCAGATGGTCCAACTGTGGACCGGTTGACGGGGTCCAATCTAGTCCAGTTTTATCTAGAATTTTTTTTTTAATTTTTTTCTATTATTAGTGAAAGAATATGAATTATATAATATTATTGTAGTTTAGCACGGCAAATGACTTCCTAAGCGAATCTCAAACGTTACCCGCGGAACTGTTTATGAATTAATGAGGCTTGCATGGTTTTTTTTTGGTGCAAGTCGCTGTATGACAGGAAAGTCGAGGTTAGATCAGCATGGTCAGCTGATCATTTACCACTCAAAGTAGGGTCTTCTCTAACATATTCTTCTATTTTGATTTTTGAGTCATGGTGCTGAGTTTTTTGGTTACTGGTCCACACAACTTCGACACGTTCCTGGGATGAAGTGGCCTGCTTTTGCCATGCATGCCCACTAATCTGATCAATGGCCCACCAGCTGGTTTTCAGGATTGCAGATACAAACAGCAAACATGTCACATCACATGCATGTCCACGCTAACGCAGGCAAGAACCTTCCGTTTGGGTTTGGCTTTTGAAGATGAATGGATGAGCGTCTGAATCAATCATCAACCATCCACAAAATCTGCAGCAGGCTCGATCGACGCATTAATCAGGAGTACGTGCACGCAACAACAGCTGAATCACAATCTTGGAATGACCCTGCCATACTAGCCCATATGCCTGCAACTATTAATACATGCATGTGCACACAGGAGCTGCTACAAAAGCAATCTCGCTGAAAATGGCGAACATGGGAAGAGCAATGGTGCTGGCCATGCTGCTGGTTTCATCCATTTGGACAGTGGAGTTGGTGGGTGCGATTCCTTATTATGACTGTGTCTCTGGTTGCAGTGCAGCCTCCGATGAATGCAAGAAGCATTATTCTTCAACTGAATGTGCTGAGGAGTGGTTTCGGTGCATCCTCGCCTGCAGCTAAGCCAAGCAGCCTGGCGCGTAGCAATATTGAAACGCATGAAGCATTTCGCAGTGCATTAAGCAATATTGAAATGCATGAAGCATTTTATACTTTGAAGACAGTGCATTAAGCATTGTACCTGTATGCAGCCCATGAAGCTGCTATAGTAATTAAGTAAACTTCAATTTACGAAAACTGCTTCTTTTATAGAGCCAAATGGCCCATAAGCAATAGCTTTGCACCGCATTTTCTTACTGGCTAGCAGATGCAGAACCTGTAGGTCAAATACTCAACAATGCACCAATGTCACAGATGTTCATGGGTAAGAAAGCCCTACGATGTATTTATCATACGATGAGAGAGAGTCAGAGAGAGCACAAATGGCGCCTGTGCATGAAGCAGGAGCTGTTATGGGATCCTCTTGTCATCAATGCGAGAACGATTGGTTTGTTGGCAGCCATGTTAAAAAGACTAGATTGGTGGTGACTGCTAACTGATGTAGGTTATGGGTCACATTGACAAATCGATCTCACTATGTGTCTGATGGCGTGCTAGCGATGTTAGAATAGAGTAAACATTGGTTTCCACTATGGTTTGACGTTAATAACGCGACAAGATAAAGCATTGGTGCTGCCAGCAAATAAAATCATCATCCTCTAATACTTCCATTAGGATAATTGCTTGCTGCGATAGCCTGCTGCACTAAGATTGTTCTACAATGGACCAATGCCCCTGATCATGACCATCTGCTTGCTAGGGCAGCCTTGCCCTTCGGGGTGTAATGACTCCCCACCCTCCCCTATCTCGTATTCAAGTTTTAGGTGTCAAATAACGTCACCAAAGGTCCAAAACACACACCCATTCAATTAGCCTTGCTCTTATGCATTATTTGCTATTCCAACTTGTTGATTATGGAAGCAATAGATCACTGCTCAATCATTAATATTGCTATCCTTCTTGCAAAATTCTTCAACGAAGACCAACATTCAAACGACGAGCTCTCTACTTTAATTTCTCCCCCTTCTTCCACTTAAAGATCGATCTCGGTGCAGTGCCATCCTGACCCATACTGCAGGCCTCGATCCCCACACAGAATAACTTCAGCGAAATGCCACATTAGCCCCGTTGAAGGCCTCGTCCCGTTATATATAAACCCACTTCGGCGCTATGCCACCTCCATGGCAATCATCCCATCAAGGACCTTGGAGAACCAATTAGTGTTGGGTAGGCACACTCAGTGGGAACATTGATTCCCCTTCTTCTGTGCATCTCCAGTGATCAATCCCTGCCATCCACGTCTTGTTACCGAATGAAGGTGTCTGAATCGCAAGATGCTTTTAATCTGACGTCACAAAAAAGCCAACCATTGTATCTTGATATTCGTATGTATGGGACGTTTACGTGGACTTTTCTTCCCTGTAAATTGCTTCAGAGAACAGAGTAGGGTGTGTATCGAGTTGGCTTTCTTTACTAGGAGTGGTTCCATATGAAAGTGCCATGACTTTGGAAAGAGATGAGATGACTAATAGAGTATCAGACTTGGGGGTGGGACCTGATGTGCACATTAGGCCTTAGGTTCATTCCAATATATATATATATCCACTCGTTCCAAGCGGGATGATCTGTGTCCGTACGTTCAAAACACGCGGTTGGCGCGCCCCCACATGCGAAAACCAAATTTCGTTCCAGGCTTTCATCCATGCGACAGCAGAGAGCTGGCAACCGAGTTCACCTCTCTCGCCCGTCTCTCCCTTTCTCCCATCTCTCCGATTTGAACAGATTTCAGCATCTCTCATAGCGGCTGGCCTCCCGGATTTCAGCTGAGTCTCCGACAACCCCCGGACCGTCACCTTCCAGCTCCGTCTTCGCAACCCCCAGTCCCCAAGTCATCCTGCCACAACAGCCTCTGCAAGCACGGCTACAAGGAGCTGAAATCGGCGTTGGAGGTGGTGAAGACACCCAGAGAATTCAGCTTCAAGTAGAAATCGACGACGAGGTGGTGAAGACCCCTTTTGATTTGAACGGATTTCAGCGTTCCCTCCCAGCGGGCAGCCCCCCGGATTTCAGCGTCTCTCACAACACCCAATCCGTCATCGAGACCCCGTGCTGTAAGTTGTTTGCCGACTAGAGATTAATTCAGGAACGCCTTTTTCATTGACACCCTCTGATTGAACTGATGAGGGAGCGATGAGGGAGAGATTTGAATTTTCGGATGTGCTACCATTTCCCCATTAACCTTGATAATCACATTATGGGGCATGATCATCATCGTTTTCTTGAAAGCTCTCCAAGCAATCTACGGATTTCTCAAGTCCAAAAGAAGAAATAGCTTAAACCAAAATTGAGAAACCGAAATATCCTTTCCCATAGAAGTTCTCCTATTATATTGAAATAAAAGTCTTAAATAGACTTTAAAACCCCAACCATTGGAAATCCTTATTTCGAATGCTACGAAGAGATTTTTAAGTAAAATAAACTGGGGGAAAAAAAGCATAAAGGCCCCATCCCAACTATCCATTACATGATTTTTTTTTAACACTCAACTGATATTAAATCCATTCAATTCGCAAAAAAATCTTCCGCAAGTTCAGAAGAAATTTAAGTTGTTTGGCCCCCATTAACCTTCATTAATTCTCAAGACCGAATTCTCTTGTTTTGAATCAAGGTATTTTTTTTTTCATTAAGTGCCTCTATAAACTAGCAAATGATGATTTTATTCAACCCAATAGATTAGTAAAAGGAAAAATAGTTGTTTGCTTATCCGTCTTTCTTCATATTCGTTGCAGTGGACAAGGAGAGAGCATGCCATGAAAATATGCAGCATTGCAGGTATCATAGCTTCATATCTATCATATATCTTGTGCATGTGTAAGTTAGTTGGTCTTAACTAGTTGGTAATGATGAAGATGATGATTATGTATGATATGTTTCACAATTCGTCCTACTTAAACATTTCCTTTTGCACGAATACCAGGATCATGGAGGTGATCTCAATGCAGTTGTGAATGCGCATTTCAGTGAAGGAGACAGTACAAAGTACTTATTTCTCCTGTTGTATTTGTTTTATCTTGAAATCTAAGCTACTTTGTGCGAGGGTACATGTTTCCCTTTCTTTTGTACTATTATTTGACATATGGCATGACGTGGTGACTTTCCTGCAGTACACATCCAACATCTATTCCTGTGTCTGAAGATGATTTCATGGCTATAGATGATCCAATTGAAGTTGAATCTGGAGGGCTTCCTTTGCCACTTTTGTTTGCCACAAGAAATTTCAACCCATTTTCGCTCCTTGATTCATATGTTGGTCGAAGTTTCCTTGATGGTAGAGGGGCTGCTAACTTGCCCAGCCGTTAACCGTAGGTCTCTCATCCAAGGGATGTGAGGGAGATTACCATAGAGGTCAAGGATGGGAATGGCCCATTTGGAGATTCTGGGAATCGGCCTACTAGTGAAGATGTCACTGACAGTACTGGAAGAGTGTAATGGAGTTATCAGCAAAGTGTATAGTAGAAGTGAGGTGCCAATAACATTCCCCAATCACACGTCCATCTACAAGAAGCAATGGAGTCCATTGATACCTGAGCAATTGGCCAACCTCACAAGCTATGCCGACTTTACCCATTGGTGCTTGCCTGGCCGTCAAGATACATGGAATAAACTCTTATACACTAAGCTATTTTTCCCTTTCTGATGTTCCAGAAGGGGTTCTGTTTTTCCATTGCATTTATATTCTTCTTATGTATGGATGAGTAAATAAAAAGGAAAATTTAATGGCAGTTCTTTTCCCCCTTTGTGTTTGATTGACTGAGCATTCTGAAATAGCCTGAGTTGCAAGTCATAATCCCCAAGTACTTATATGCTTGAATATTGGAATCACGTGTTCCTTGCTGCATGGATCATTTTACCCTATAGAGCTGTAAAAGTCATGTTCAGTGCTTTGATGTAAGTGGGTGAAATATGGGTAAGTATTAGATTGGACCTGATCTAAACCACAATTTTGGAAGGTAATTCGTCATTTGACAATATAGCAGTTGATTTTAATTTGGTAAACTTGGCATAGTTTTGTTTCGCTAGGTTTATATTAATTGCCAGGCTTTGTTACTGATACAAAAAACTTGAGCTGACCACCCGTGTTCACAAGGAGAAGGCATTGTTTCATATTACTTCCAAAACTGAGACCTCTTTCAGCAACCCGTAAAAAGAGAATGCTGTTAATGTAATTGTCCCAAATGATAGACAGTTACATAGTGAAATCCTTGGGATTTTTAAAGCCTTTTTTTTTTTTTTTTATCATGAACAGCAATATTCTGCATTACAAACATGTCTTAAACGACTAATCATCCTCTAACTGTTTACATTAATCCACACCGAATAAATTGTAGTGTCAAAAAGGATTCGGCTTCTTTCCATAGTCACAATCATCAACCGATCCTTGCAACGCTCTCCTTGATAATTGAAGTCGCTGCTGATAATGACTCTATCATAGTTACAAAGGGTGCTCATTTTAATATTCTGTTGCCCAGCAAGCATCTTTAAAGCAGCAGTGCCATATATAAATGTTTCCTAATTATTTCAACTGTGATAAATGTTTCCCCATCCCAAAATCTGCTTCATAGAATGGGAATCCGCACCAACTAATAAAATAAATGAAGTCCACACCAGAATCATGCATTTTACAACTTGAGAGTTGAAGATTTCATAGAGGCTGAAAATACCACCCGGCTTCTGCAGCTCTTTTATGCTCGCACCGTCGGCTCTTCTTATTGCATTACTCAGCTTCTGTTCCAGGCAATGCTGCATATTTTCATGGCATGCTCTCTCTGTGTCCACTGCAACGAACATGAAGAAATTACCGATAGCATGTCTGATGTGGTGAAATTCCCAATTTAAAACAAGCATATAAAAAGGCATTCCTAAATTAATCTCTAGTCGGATAAGCAAACAACTTACGGCACGGGGTCTCGATGACGGATTGGGTATTGTGAGAGACACTGAAATCCGAGGGGCAGCCCGCTGGGAGAGAACGCTGAAATCCGTTCAAATCGAAAGGGGTCTTCACCACCTCGTCGTCGATTTCAGCTACTTGAAGCTGAATTCTCTGGGTGTCTTAACCACCTCTGACGCCGATTCCATCTCCTTGTAGCCTTGCTTGCAGAGGCTGCTGTGGCGGCATGACTTGGGGATTGGGGGTTGCGTAGGAGCTGGAAGGTGACGTCCGGGGGTTGTCGGAGACGGAGCTGAAATCTGGGAGGCCAGTCGCTGTGAGAGACTCTGAAATCTGTTCAAATCGGAGAGATGGGAGAGAGAGAGAGAGAGAGAGAGAGAGAGAGAGAGAGAGAGGTGAACTCGGTTGCCAGCTCTCTTCTGTCGCATGGATGAAAGCCTGGAACGAAATTTGCTTTTCGCATGGGGGGTGCGCCAACCGCCTGTTTTGAACGGACGGACACAGATCATCCCGCCTGGAACGAGTGGTTGGATTACGCGGTTCCTCTCAAAGGGGCTAGTAATGTTTTGAAGCATCACCATATATATATATATATATATATTATTTATCTAATTTTATTTCTTAATATTAAAAATATCTAAATCAGATATTACGGTAAGCTACAGTAAATAAAAATTATAAAAATAAAAAATGATATGGACCACTTTTATAAGCCTAAGAATTTTTTTAGTCATTTATTTAATTAAAAGATGTATTTATCAATTTAGATTATATATAAAATATGATATAATTCACTTATTATTTAAAAATATTTTCAATCTTTGGCACGGGGTTTCTTCCAATAGCATATTCTCTATATTATTGTTTGAAATAAAACTTGCACATACAATATTTTGAAGGTTTAGATTCTACCCTTATGAGTCCGTCAATTTAGCTTAAATAAAAATTCGATCCTTGTTATTCTTTTTATCATTAATTACAAAACGGAAACATGTCAAAATCGCGTGAATGTCCGTTTGGGTTTGGCACTCGAAGATGAATGCGCATCTGAATCAACCATCAACCAACCATCCACAAAATCTGCAGAGGGCTCCAGACATTTCTGGCGTAGTTGCACGCAACAGCAGTTGTAGTGATACTACTACATTATTACCAGCCCAATGTGCCTGCAACTATAAACAAATGGCCCTGCAGCAAAGACCCCCCAGAGCAATCTAGCTGCAATTGGCGTTCGTGAGAGGAGCTATGGTGCTGGCCATGCTTCTGGTTTCGTCCATTTGGGCAGTGGAGTTGGTGGCTGCGATTCCTTATCATGATTGTGTCGCCGCTTGCAGGGCAGCCTCCGATGAAGGTACGAAGCATTCTTCATCAACTGAATGTGATCGGGAGTTGTTTCAGTGCATCCTCATGTGCATCCCTCCCAAGCAGCCTGGCGCGTAGCGATATTGAAAACATTTTATACTTAATTCGCAGACCGTGTATTAAGCATTGTACTAAGATATGCAGCTCACGGAAGTGCATTAGTAAATAAACTTCAATTAATTTAAGAAAACTGCTTCTTTTGTAAAGCCCAAATGGCCCACCAGCAATCATGATCGACATTTGCCTGCATATTCCAATTTGGGTCTAGTAAACGTCTAAGGATTTGAAAACGCAGCTGGTGAGGAGGGTTATCTATATATGGCGTGGATCAGTCCTTTCAAAGTCCATGCTTCAATAAGGCATTGGCACACATCTGGGCAAGAGACGGACTCTGTAACCACGGTCCATCTCCACCATGAAAGAAAAATAAAAAATAAAAAATGGAAGGCCTAGATTATACTTCGCGCATTTTATAGCTAGTTTTGCAGCATATTGTCTTACAGCCACTATCATAGATCTAACAATGATCTTGCCATATCTTTGATTCAATGATTGATCCAACGCTGATTCGCTACCTTGGAGTACATGTCTCTCAATCATAATTTCTGATATTATTTGGTCGCAATTGCAAGATAAAGATCATTTATATATAAATCCACACAAAAACAGCCACATAAATAAAGAAGTATGCTAAATTTTATATAGAAAATCCTTTAATAGAGAAGAAAAAATTACCCAAGAAATAAAAATTTACTTGTAAAGATTTATATTTAAAATGTCTCACACTTATTCCCAATCTAAAATACACTCTCATTATCCTCTTTTTATTATGAGAACTCTAGAATCTACCATGATGAAGAAGATGATATGCCTCTTCTATTTCCATCTCAATCTTAGAGCCTCAACTAAAAACTTATCTTAAAGCTACATTATTTAGCATCTTTACGAGCTTTTAGACCATTGGGCATACCTAACCATACTCAGATGTATAAGCCCCATGGACCTTATAAAATATAAAATAATTGGTAAACTTCTCTCAAGTATTTAGCAATTTCACGGATATTTCTAGGTTAGAAAGCCTACTGTCTATTGATCATATGGGGAGCGAGAGAGAGAGAGAGAGAGAGAGAGAGAGAGAGAGAGAGAGAGAGAGAGAGAGAGAGAGAGAGAGAGAGAG
>JAYJMB010073846.1:0-23387 GCA_036873735.1 Pouteria campechiana | reverse complement strand
GTGCAAAAGATGAAGTATTAGGTGCAAAAGATGAAGTATTAGGAGAATAAAATATGGCATTTTGCATTCTCATCATCCTTCAATGGTCATAATTTAGGCTTTTGAAAAACTTCTAAGTTACCTCCGATTTGCCTATGAAGTTTAGACTTTACTTCTATATAACTTCATTGATTCATCCTTTCTTGAACATGCCTATGATAATGCTTTTGATTTGATTCTATGTAGTGTGTCATGGTTTCTGTATTGCTTCTTTGTAGTGTGATAACATTTTGCGTTGCTTCTGTGGAGCATGACAAAGTTTTGCATTACTTCTGTGTCCCGTGACTATGCTTTTACATTGCTTCTGTGCACCATGTCCACATTCTGTATTACTTCTATGATCATGATGAAACTTCTTTTCATCCTCTGATTTGCTTTTGACATGCCAAGTTTTCTTCTAGCATAATTCTATGTGCCTTGATATTGCTTCTAGTGTACTTCTGAAGAACTTCTGAGAATTGACAGATTTTCTATTTTAACTTCTCTCGTGCTTCTAAATAACCTCTATATGTCTTCTATTGTGTGCTATCATTACATACTGATTCTGAGTTAGTTCTAATAAGCTTTTGGCATGATTCTGAGTTACTTCTGGTAAGTTTTGAGTGCTTCTGAGTTACGCCTTTATTTCTGATGTCATTCTGAAATGCTTCTTCGTAACTTCTAATTAACTTTTGATTTGATTCTTGATTTCTTCTTAACTTCTAATGTTTCATGCCAAGCCTCTAAGCAATTTTGGAATTACTTCTTAATGAATTTTGAGTGTCCTTTTATTTGAGCATTCTTTTGCATATTTTTCTTCAATGGGTTAATGTAATTATTTTACAATTAACGCCTTTAATATTTGCAGTTACTTTCCTATAATCTATTTTGACATTTAATGCTGCAACACTTGGAAAGTGATTTGTTAGTACCTTAATTCTTCACTTATTTGTTTATTCATCATCAAAACTAAGTTGTTTAATCTCATTCAACATCAAAATTAAGCTTAGTAAGGGGTTAGACTTAACATTCTCCCCATTTTTGATGATGACAAAACATTTAAGTGACAAACCTTCAAAATTTAGAATAATAAGTAATGTATGCAATGTGCTTTTGTATACCTAGTGGGGCTCCCCTTGCATGGGTAAACTCCTCCTAAATATATGTACTCTAAATGTACTAAAAGATTAAAATCATTTCCCTTTTCTTATTTTTCTCCCCCTTTTTATCATAATAAAAAAGAATTAAGAAAAAGGGAATAAGAGATTGCATTAAAGTTAGAGAACTTTGTACATTAGTTTGCATATAGTAGAAACAAAAAAAGATACATCATTGTAATTTAAGAAATAGTAGAAAAAGCATAATAAAGTAACATCATAGAAAAATAAATGTAGCCAGAAAAAGAAGATGTAAGTTTAAATATAGCAGTTAGTTATTTCTTGGCTTTCTATTATAGGTTAGAGGGAAGAAGTGGGGGTTTCCTGAAGGTCTAGTGGTCGAAGGAGGAATTGTGTTTTTGGTTGTGGGTGTTTGAGTGGGTTGTGTGGGAGATGATTTGGATTTAGATATTGCCTTCTTGATTCTAGGAGGAAGAAGAAGGGGAATAAAATTGGGATCTTTGGGAATGCAAGTGGGTGGTTCTTGTGTTAAGAAGGGGCTTGTGTATGTTGAAACATAAATGAATGTGGGGTCTAGGAGTTCAGGAAAAAGAGGGGGTTGCTTCTTGAGAATGGCTTCAGTGTTTGCATTCATTCAAGCCATATATTCCTCATAATACAGAGTGTATCGAGGAGGAGAAACCTTTTTGTAAATTTTGGGAGATGTAATTCTAGGTTTCCTTTTCGGTTTTGTTTGGATAGTTTGTTGTATGGGAATAGAAGGTGGTTTTCTGGATGTTTTTAGTTTTGGGGTTGGTAAGGTTTTTGGTTTTGGGGTTGGTGAGGTTTTTGGTTTTCTAGCTATCTTATGTTTTGGAGGTGGTTTTTGGGAAGGTTAGATTTTTGGTTTTGGTAAGTGGCTGGTTTGGGATAATTCACCAAATTTTGTGAAGAAGTGATGAATTAGCAAGCTATGGATAAGAAAATGGAAGATTGTTAGCAATAGCTTGTAAATTAGCTTCAGAATAGAACAAAGATTCTTCCTCAGTTATAAAAATGTTTTTGAAATGGCCTGAGGGAGATGAGAAAACTATTCTAGGGGGCTTTGATGCTGGAAGCATCTGAAGAAGTTTCTCAATTAAATTCTAGAGAGAGCAATCTGGTCCATGATTTATGAAAATGGAAGAGCTAAAGGATGGATGACAAGGTAGTGGGATAGAAACATTCTAGAGATTACAGAATTGATTTCTGATTGAGCTTTGAATTCAGAAAATGTGAGTTTGATTGGATGATAAATATGAAGAAGAATATCACAATTTTCATCCTTTGGTTTTGTAAGAGATTGTGGAGGAGTTGGAATTCTTATCCATTTTGGAGGAAGTTCTTCAATTTGAGTGGGGATTACTTCTCTTGACCGAATGAGATCATGCCAATTCTAGTCCAAAATGGTAAATCATCTTAGGGGAAGAAACTAAAATCTGGGAAGTGGCACTTCTGTGGGATACTTTTCATGTCTAACAATAGTTCTACATAGATTTGAAAGATAATCCACTAGTAGATTTGGCAATGGTTCAATGGGTAAGAATTTTGGGAAGACTAAGGAGGGTTGTGTCTATGTGGGAGTTTGAATGATAGCTTTAGATTGTTTAACTTGAGGTTGGAAACTTTTTGGAGCTAGAGTGTGTACTTATGAACTAGAAGATGATGAATGTGTAGGAAAATGAATGGGTGAAGGTGATTTGTGTTAGCATTACATTATGATTTTTATGACAACAAAACTTGTATTAAATTAAGAAACTTGTATGCTTAAATTTTTAATGATCATAAATCAATAACTATTAAAACAAGCATATAGTCTTCATTTTGTGGTGCACACATAATAAACATTAATTAACATTTACTGAATAAACTTCCTAAAATAAATACTATGCACCATAATAAATTAAACTTTCATATTATGCACTCAATGAAAATGTATATTATCCTTGCCTTACAAAATGATGCAATCACATGAATATAAAATATATTGTGATATTATATATATCAAAGCTAACAACGTAGCAAGTGCAAAAATGTTCAAGTGTAGGATAATGATCATTTGCAACAAATTACATGCTACGTTTCAAAGGAGCTAAACTGATGAGAATTGTGGAAGAAGAAGAAAACAGAGGGTTTGGAGATAAGCAACAAAAAGGTTATAGTTGTCTAAGAGAAGCTTCCATAAACAAAAGTATGAGAGAAAAATAAGGCTTCAAAGATGTGCTACAACGGGCTTGCGTTATCTGTCAACCTTAAAGAAAACATCAACAGACAAATGAAAAACAAGAAGACAAAGAAGAAGCCATGATCATAGAGCTTAAGTTGCAATCTACTTATATCTGATCAGTCTATCCAAGATACAAGCACAAGGATGAAGAAGCAACTCAACAGCTTGGCAGACATTGGAATTAAAGATAAAGCCATGTCAAAGAAGCATAATTCTATTCGAGAAATTTGAACCATCTACGTCGACCAGATGAAGCCTATCTGAGATAAAGAAAGAAGAAGAAGTTGCATCAAAATACTCAGATAGAGGAAGAGGGAAGAATTGCCACCCAGATAACAATACAAGAAATGAAAAGACTAGAATTGTCTAAGGATAGAATAGCAATACAAATATAGAAGGGAGTGCAACTTCAACTGAGCCAAGATTAACAGATCGAGATTGAAGAATCAAGGAAGTTGCTAGAATAAATCCCTTCTATTGCTCAAAGTATGCAGAAAAGCTAAAGAACTTTGTCTTGTCTTTAGATCAAAAGGTCATCTGTCACAACAGACAAAGTTTAGCCAAACAAAAGACAAAGTAATTACTGCACAGTGAGCATAGACGAAGTTGAATAGATAAAGAGCTACTTGGATCGAAATGGGCTACAACAGACAAAGACATGATTATCTACAACTTATGACAGACATATGCGATGTGCAAAGTACTCTATCCAAGACAAGGCATAATACTCTTCGTCTATCGCTTTCATCAGATGAATGCCACACTTCATTTGTTCTAGCAAAATTGAAGTAAGCTTCATCTGGCACATTCAATAGACAACAAGAAATAGAAGAAGAAGATCGACTTCATTTGTTAGTGCAAGACTAAGCAAACTTTGTCTGTCACTTCGAACAGGCAATAAAGAACAAAAGAAGCATATCTTACTTTGTCTATTTGTACAAAAGGATCTATTTTTTGTTAATCGATCAGCTCATCTTCATTAGCACCACTTAAGTTAATCTATTATCTTCAATAGATAAAGCAAATGCACTAAGGATCAATCAACAAACAAAAATTCTGGAGAAATTATGACGGACAAAGGAAGTGTTTATCTATCAGTCAGTGAAATCTCATCTGCGCCAAAGTTTGTTTACTATCTGTGACAGACAAAGTTAGTCATATGGAAGTGCAGCTGATAGACAAACCATAGAAGAAATCGTATATAACTTATAGTAGACAAATGCAGACAGAGAGAGGCCATAAATTGTCAAAGGAATATTGATTTATGTGACTATGTATATAAATGGCACCTGCACACAAGCTGACTTCGTGCAGACTCGGACCATTCACCATTTCCGGCAATAATTGGTGCTACTAAGATTCTCAATGCTGTGATGAGTTAAATGAGGAACACATTTACCACAACTCATCCTCCTCTCGGATTGGCGTAGCAGCAACTCGAGACAAAACTAAAAGACCTAGACTACAACAGCAAAAAATTTAAATAGTCTTATTCATTCAATACTACTCTCGTCTCTACATTGATCAGCTCCCATATTTTCCAACAGTCAAGATTCTAAAGAAGCTATTTAAGGAGAAGAAGCAAAATGATTAAAAGGTAGTGAAGCAAACTATTTCAAATGTGCTCAAACCAATGCAAATCCTTCCACCTATAGCTAAAAGCTTAAACTATCATCTATCTTTAATGAGCTTAAATTTGCTTATATTTTGGGAAGATCTTCCTTAGTGTAAGAGTTGAAAAAGAGGTCATGTCTTCCCCTTTGCTTAAATGTGTAACATTTTTCTAATTAATCTAAAAACTAGGGAGTTTATGGTAAACTCGATAAACCATGTTGTAATGAGTTGTTGGTGATCTATGTAAAAACATCAACTTTGCTGGTAAGCTTCAAAACCAGTAAGTTGGTAGTGAACTCAGGAAAACTACCAAGTTTGCCTATAATCTTTGAAATGGGTGAGTTTCCTGGTGAACTCATAAAACCAGAAGAAGTGTCGAGGACACTTGTGTAGCTGGAATCTAGAAGAAGTGTCAGGGATTCTTATGTATTCCATTGTATGTGGTATAGTAGAACCAAAGGCACAATGAGTTAGTGTGTCCTTGGAAGAGTGAATGTAATGATAGGGTCCTGAATCACTATAAAATTCATCTTGTCTGTGTGTGTGTGTGTGTTTATTTGCTTTATTCTTCACGCATCATTTTATTCATCTCATGCCACTTCACACACAAGCATGAAAAGAGGGAAATGATCCATCAAGGGTTATGCAATAAATTTTATTTACCCAATTCACCCCTCCCCTCTTGGGTTAAGTCATCCTACCAGACCTTACAATTTGTAATGATGTTGTGGAAAGAATGGGTAGGATGGTGAATGTCAAGTTTTAGGTTGGGTTTTGATAGTTTTAATTGGAGTACTCAGTGTATCTAGCTTGTTAGCTATTGATTCCCAAATTGAATCTATCTTTTGGTTGAGGTTTGGATGTTGGGTTTCAATGGTTGTTATTCATGTGAGGATGGGTAATAGGTGGGCTGAAAGAATAGTGTCAAAGTTCTATGGAATTGAGTAAGTGGGTTGTTGAGGTGCAGGAATGGAATATTGTTGTTGAGTTTGGGTAGGTACAGAGGGCACTGCTACTATACTCCTTTCTCTCTTCTCTATCCTTTATTTTTTTCTCTCCCTCATTTCTTCCCGTGGCTTCTTCTCTTGTTGCTTCTTCCATAGTGTCTTCCTGTCTTTACTTTATTCTCCATTTTTTGTTCCTTTTACTTGTTCTTCTTTTCTTGACTTTTGGGAGATCCATCCTAGTGGAGTTAACTTGAAGCCAATTCTCTTTAGAGTATCTCTATTTATTACTTCTCTTGCCATGAATTTTTCTCCATCTTCTTTGGAGAGATCAATATTAGTTGTCCTAAGAAATTTGCTTATAAATATCCCATATGGGAGATAATACTTGCTCACCAAGTATAGTTGATTAACAATTATTGTAGCCAGATCTATTCTCTTCTTGTGCTTCATAGCCCATAAGATCTTAGCTTCTTTCTTAATAAATCAGATATGTGCCTCTTGTCGTGGGATATATGTTGTTGAAAACCGACATATGAGTAAGCTTGAGATCTAAATTCAGATGGCTAACGTGCAAGTATGTAACATTCTCTTTAATTTCTACTCTAGCCAAATCTAAAAATAGTCTAGTTCTGTCAGATGGCCAATCTATTTCTTATTGTTCTATCTCAGGAATATTGAATGCACTTTTTATATTCTCTAGAGATAGATCTATTTTAGTCCTTCCAATCTATGATTTTCTGGTATTTTAGTTGAAGTTGGTGATGAGGGCTTGAACCATTCTAGTATAGGATTTATCTTTATAACTCATGAAGCTTTCCTAACCTTGGAACTTAATCCAGTTTGTCACCTCAAGATTTAGGCCATTTTCTCTAAATACTTCAAAGTTAAAGACTCTTCCTTTCACAATCTTTCTTCTTTTGAAATACTTAATGAACTTACTATGAGCAGAAGAGTTGTTATTGAATATTACCTTAAGAATGTAATCTTCTGTTCTTCTTCTTTTCCTTGGAGTTTCTTCTTCTAAACTCTGTTTTCTCTTTATCTCTGAATCTGATGATGACATGTCAGCTCACTTGCTGGCCCTCTTTGTCCTTGCCATTTGTAGCAGCAGATAGAATTTTTGGCTTAAGGTTTTGAAGGATAGGTTTTTCAAAGATTTTGGGGGTGATAAATCTTTGGGATTGAATCAGAATGAGAGTGATTTGAAGGAGAGAAAATGTAGATGATGAGAAAATTTGAATCGCCTTTTTGAAGGAGCTTAGAGGTGCGAAATAAGAGTGTAGAGCTTCCAGGGCTAGGTTTTTTGTAGGGGATGAAACTCTAATGTATTATATCAGAAGTTCTGTGTGGCATAGAAGTTAGAAAAACTTCTATGTTAATGACCGCAGAAGTTTTGAGGAATGTATGCAGAAGTGATTTTAAAGAATAGAAGTTCTGGGACAAACAGGCCCGTGAGTCAGAAGTTCTGAGGAAGTATCATAGAACTCCTATGATGAGTTATAATAATTTTGAGATTTTAATGGAACTTCTGTGTTGCTTCTGTAAAATTCTGAATATATTATTGAATTTTTTGAGTCACTTCTGAATCATTCTAAGTGAAGTTTAAAGATTTTGAATCACTTCTAACATATTATAAATGTTATTTTAGAATTTCTGACATACTTCTGAAGCAATTTAGTTAATATTTTGAATGCTTTTAGGCATTTAAACATTAGGATTAAACATCTATTTCATGAGCATGGGTCTAGTACACCAAGTTCTCTTCTAATTTTATAGAATCGATCTTCTAGAAGAGGTTTTGTAAAAATGCCTACCAACTGATTTTTAGTTAGTACATATTCTATACAAATGTCATGGTTTTGTACATAATCTCTAATGAAGTGATGTCTGACTTCTATGTGTTTAGTTCTGGAGTATAATACTGGATTCTTTGTCAGATTTAATGCGCTAGTGTTGTTGCATCTAATAGGAGTATCAACATATTTCAAACCATAATTGTTCAATTGTTATTTCATGCATGAAATCTGTGTACAACAACTACCAACAACTACATATTCAGTTTCAGCAATTGATAAAGCCACAGATGTTTATTTCTTGGAGAACCATGATATGATCATGCTTTCAAGAAACTGACATGTTCCAGAGGTACTCTTTCTATCTACTTTGTATCCTGCAAAATATGAGTTAGAGTATCTAATTAATTCAAAGTTGGAACCTTTTGGATACCATAGTCCAAGATTTGGAGTATATAAAAGGTATCTAAATATTCTTTTGACTGCAATTAGATGTAATTCTTTAGGATTTGATTGGAATTGTGCACACATACAGATACTAAACATAATATTTGGTCTATTTTTAGTTAAATATAAAAGAGATCCAATCATGCTTCTATAGAGTTTCTGAGTTATAGATTTACCTTTTTCATTCGTACCCATTTTAATGGATGTGCTCATTGGTTTGGCTAATGTCTTTCCCTCTTCTAAATAAAATTTCTTGAGTAATTCTTTGGTGTATTTTGCTTGATGGATAAACATTCCTTCCTTTATCTATTTTATTGGAAGTCCCAAAAAGAAGTTAATCTTACCCATTAAACTCATCTCAAGTTCTCCCTCCATTACTTTAGAGAAGTCTTGACATAATTTGTCATTAGTTGCACCAAATATAACATCACCCACATAAATTTGAACAATTAGTATATTACTGTAATAGCCCACCCAGGGGCCTATACATTTTGACTATCTTTTATTCTGGAGAAGGGTTCTATCGAAAATTCGACAAAGTCTCCCTTGAAAGATAAGGGTTTTTGACCCTGTAAATATTCTATATTTCATTCTCACATCATATCACTATCACAATAAACACTACATTGCTCAGAATCATAAGATAAGCCACATTGTAATGGCAAGGCATAACCAGACTTATAAGAAAAATATATAGGTATAATCCACATAATGACATGCTAATAAAACTATGTCATACGTACCCAATACACCTTAAGAATTGAAACCTTACTAATTACAAATTTATACACATTAGATGTCATATCCACATATGAGGTCCAAACTCTAATTCATCAATACATCATAGAGGTTGTCCCCTACTCTCAGTTATAAGTGCCAACCCCTAGTTGGGCTCTATCGTCTGGCCTGTTAACTGAAAATGGCAATAAAATGGTGTGAGTCCGGGCAAACTCAATAAGTAAACAAAGTGAAAAACTATATGGAAATAGTCAAAGAGAAGAGCATGCTCAAATACATATACTCAATCCAAGCAACGTATAAATCCATGGTATGCTAAATGTCATGACAATGCAACATGTACCCATGCCCACAATACCCATGTCTTCATTTCTAGAATCTGACTCTACCAGGTCAGACATACTCTCCGAATACATCATTACCATTGAGTCATACTCATAACCAGGACTCATGTATAATGACATCATTATGATATCCTCATGAAGACATATATTTTATCAATGCATCATTATCATGACTTACTAAAGATTTTGAAATCACTCTCTCCCTCTTCGATGTGTAGATGGTCCATCCCTGTATCCTCAGCTAGAAGCCTACCAAGTCCACCTCCTGCACTACCGAGAATTCACCACCCGAGCAAAGTCCCAGGAGTGCCCCGCCCTCATCACTCCATAGGGATTACAACAGGTTCACCAATACCAACCATATCTACTGAGGAATTCAAGTGTATTAAACTCACAACTGCAATTCAATATCACTTAGTATCATGCCATGCCAATCTTAACATATCACTATCACAGGCCATGGCTTCATATGCCACACAGGTAACCAATCAGCCACATAGGCAACCATTTAGCTACATAGGCTATACATGCTACATAGGCAATCAATAAACCACAAGATATATATTAAGCCACGCAGCATATAACATACATCTACTCATATAACTCAACCACATGCATGCCAATACTATGCTCAACTCATGTAAAATGGCCAAAAATTGAATCACAACATAATATAATAAAAGCTCAAATCATGATATAATATGCATGCGATCAAATCCAAACATAAAATGGTTTCATAATTTTAATTACCCAACATTCAAACCAAATATCGATAAAATTCAGTGCCCGTACACCAATACATAATATCATGTCCAATCATGCACAAATTCGAGAAAAACGTACTTACCTCAATTCTTCACAAATTCGGATTTCTTCCTTCTATGCCAAGCAACCAAAATAATCCACTCTTTCAATCAAGTCTCAATCCTATATTCATCATAACATATTAAATTGTTTATATGCTACAATTATGCAAATTAATACCCGTTTCATTATCACCACCTTAACCGAGTTCAATTTTAGGGTTTTCCATTCCCATTCACCAATTCAATATTTCTACTCTTTATTCATCATCTTTTAAGGTAATAATCATTCGAATTATCATGTTTCTTAATTTACAATTTGGTAAATTTATTATTTGCAAAATGGCCCCTAACTTTGGCATAATTGTCTTCCCACTGAGAAATTCTCATACATGATTCATCCTAGTCAGGTTTCCATACGATTCTGCTTCATTATTGACATGATTAAACACATTAATCATCAATAATCATTCATAATATGTTCCAAATGATCTCCATTAAGTAGACAACCCTTAACTTCATGTTTTTCAATTTAATCTTTCACACCAATATAAATCTACATTAATCTTATCATATACAATTCCTAAATCATTGTTAAATTCATGAATTACATTCACCACATCTTCAACTAGGTAAAGAACCCTATTTTTCACATATTTCATGAAAATAATTAGGGTTTTTCATTATAATATTAGTCCCCTTTAATTTTATATGAAAATCATACCCAAAATGACTCCATTCATACCCAACATCATAAAGCTCTTATAAATCATAATTTCCCATGCTAAAAGTAAATAAAAAAATTAGATTTAAACTCACCTTTCATGTTGGAAAACCAAACATATTGCCGCCCACTTGATACATCGATTGCTTGATGGAAACCTTGCTACCCACTTGGACTAGATGAAGGAGAAATTATTGAATAATGGGTCTAGTTTCTGATTAGTGTTGAGATGGAGGAAGGAAGAAAATTGTTTTCATTGAAAAGAAGGGAGAAGGAGGCTATTGACATTGAGAAGGAAGGGAGAAGGAGGCATGAGTTTTGTGCGAGAGCAATTAGGGTTCTCACACACTATTCACCAAATGGGTGAATTTTTTCAACTAATTCATTTTCTTATTTTCTTCTACACACTCATATGTCTACCCTATTTCCTCAATCAGAGTCGTGGGATGAGTCTTACATCATCAGATGATCAATTTAGGCCCAATATTAGATAAAATATATCAACTCCATAACTTTAAATCTGAACCATTAAACAACTTATTCTTCATTACATAATGATTTTACATTAGATTTTAAAATTAATTTCTATTACAATTTGGACAGAAATAACATGTATAATATAATTATGTTCATGTATCAATAATTTGCTAATCCATAGATATGATTAATATAACTTTCTGTAATCAATAATAATCAAAATTGGGCAGCAACTAAATTATCAACGTACTTCTAATTTGGATGGTAATATGCTAATTAATGCACCATAATTCATGTCCCATACAAACTAAATTTTTTATACAATTAAATCATCACATTCAATAGCTATATAAGAACTTTTAATCACACCTAAATTTTGCATCAATCTGATCATCAATTAACATTCAAGATTTCCATAAAAATCTAATTTTAACTAAATACACATGTCATTGTAACAAATGTCACTTGTCTCAAATATTTGGCATATATGAGGGCTGATTCATCAAAATTGGTAAACACAAAATTGTAGTCTTAGTTGTAAATTTTCCAATGAATTAAAAATCACTAAATTCTGATTTTTCGTGAAAATGTCATAGCCAAAACACTACAACCATCTCTAATCCAAGTAGCATCACTTTGTAGGACCCATGACTCAAAATATAAGTATAATTAGGAAATATGGTCAACATAAAAGTTATACTGCTTAAAATTATCTAAATAATACAAAATCAATCACCTAATTCTGAGCTTGTATGAAGAAGTTATGGTCAAAATACTAAACTGCTCTAGAAGAATGAAAATTCTAAAAGTCAAATTAAATTTCCTAATTTACATCATTAATCATCATGTCTAATTATCATGCTAATCACCATTGATCATGGTAAAATTAAATAGTAATTTGACACTAATCAATGCAAAAAAATTCAACAACATATAACTCATGTTTCATGTAATAATTTGGTAGCAAGTTGATTTATTTTATCCACATCAATTGAGTATCAATTTAACATGATTTCCAAACAATCCTCATAATAGAACAATTCTCATGATAGAAAAATAGCAATATTATTTCACAATAAAATTATTCATTACCTCAAATCCTAGGATATTATAATTACTTTTCTCATGCTTAATGAAGAGTGTGGTGTCTACTTTACCTCTAGTAAATCCTTTTTCTATTAAAAATTTGCTTAAGCTCTCACACCATGCTCTAGGAGCTTGTTTTAATCCATAAAGAGCTTTCTTGAGTTGGAAAACATGATTTGAATCATAAAGATCTTCAAACCCAGGAGGTTGTTCTACATAAACTTCTTCATTTATGTAACCATTTAGAAATGCACTTTTAACATCCATTTGATAAAGCTTGAAATTCATGGAAGATGCAAATGCTAGTAACATTCTAACAGCTTTAATTCTGGCAACAAGAGTATATGATTCTTCAAAATCTATTCCTTCCTATTGATAGTATCCTTTTGCTACTAATCTTGCTTTGTTTCTTATTATTATTATTCTAGATTCATCTAATTTGTTCCTAAAAACTCATTTGGTTCTTATAACAGATTGATGATTGGGCCTTGGAACAAGTGTCCTCACATAATTATGTTTGAATTGATTCAATTCTTCTTACATAGCTACAATCCAGTTTTCATCTTCTAAACCTTGATCTATGCAGGTTGGTTCTAGTTGAGAAATAAAAGCAAAATTACCATATATTTGATGATATGAAGATCTAGTTCTCACTTTATCATAAATATCACCAATTACTTCGTTTTCAGGATGATAATGCATGAATCTCCAATCTTTAGAAAGGGAATTGTTACCTTCATTATTTACCTCATCGATGGATGGTCCATCATCTATTTCTTCTTCATCTTTTCGTGTTTTTCATTGTGAAGAATCTTTGTCTTTACCTTGTATTTTTCTTTTCTCCATAGATATTGTGAGTTCTTTTGTCTCATCATCAAAATCACTTATCTTTCTAGAGGGGTTAGTACTTTCATCAAATTTTACATGAATGGATTCCTCTACAGTTTTATTTTTCAGATTATAAACTCTAAATACCTTGCTAACAACGGAATAACCAAGGAAAATGCCTTCATCAGATTTGCTATCAAATTTTCCATGGTTTTCTTTCTCGTTGTTCAGAATAAAACATTTACAACCAAAAGTGTAGAAATGAGAGATACTTAGTGTTCTGCCATTATATAATTCATATAGAGTTTTGTTGAGTATAAATCTAGCAAAAATTTTGTTAATAATATAGCATGAAGTATTCATTGCTACAACCCAAAAATATCAAGGTAAGTCATATTCACTCAATATTGTCCTTGTCATTTCTTGTAAAGATCTATTTTTCCTTTCATCTACTCCATTTTGCTGAGGTGTTCTCGTTGTAGAGAATGTGCACAAAATTCCATTACTTTCCCAAAAAGCAGTGAATTTCTGGTTTTCATATTTTCTACTATGATCACTTCTTATGGCTACTATATGAGAATCTTGTTCATTCTATACATGTTTGGCATAAGTTTCAAAGAATCAAAAAGTGTCATCTTTGGAAGTGAGAAACATTATCCAAGTGAATCTAGAATAATTATCCACAATGATAGTATCCACAATGACACATGCATAATGTTTCCCTCCAAGACTTCTAGTTCTTGTTGGTCCAACAAGATCCATGTGTAGAAATTGAAGTGGTTTAGTTGTGTATACTTCTATGTTTAACTTAAATGATTTTCTAACTTACTTTCCTTTTAAGCAAGCATAACATAATTTATTTTAGTCAAATTTCAGTTTGGGTAAGCCAACAACAAGATCTTTATTATATAGTTTTTCAATCATGAACTTGTTGGCATGTCCTAGTCTTCTATGTTACAACAAAGATTCTTCATTATTCACAGTAAGACATTTGACTTGGATATCACTCAAATCTACTAAATACACATTTCCACATCTTTTACCAAGTACTATAACTGAATTTGAAAAATCTATTATAGAACATATATGAGATTCAAGCACAACATTATATCCATTATCAAAAAATTGACTAACACTTAACAAATTGTATTTTAATCTAACCACTTTACCTTTTCTATTATCTTCAAAGGTGATTGTTTCTCCATTTTTAGCTTTTAAATTTGTTAACAGTTTCTTCGCTCCTGTTATGTGTCTTGAGCAACCACTATCAATATACCATTTGCTACTCCTTGTGGCTCTTAAGTACACCTGTAATAATAAGATCAAGCTATAATTTTTGGTACCCATATAGGAATGGGTTCAGGTAGGTTAGTTGGCACTCATTGCTTTTTAGATGCAACAAAATTATTATCCATACATATTGATGTATTTATTATGTTAGAAACAATTTTTCCTACCCAAATATGATTTTGTTTGGGTTCTAATTTTCTTCCATGATTGCTACTTTTCTTTTTCTGATTTTCTCTACTTTTGTTTTTGTCTTTACTTTTCTTTCACAGTGCTCTCAGCACTCTTCTTGATTTCAGCTCTAGGGGGCATGAATAAATAGCTCTTGTCTACACTCAGATAGTCACATCTCTTCTTGAGTCTAGTCTCAACCATTAGCTCAAGGAATTTATAAATAATAAATATCAAAAGCTGAAGCATAGGTATTTCTCAATAATCACAGGTAAAGGTCTCTAAAAATTGAATGCAGACGTAAATGATCTTCCGAAAAGGTGGTTGTGAGCTTTCAAAGAAAGTTGAGGAATGTTTGAATACAAGGCTCTTTACTCTTGAAGAATAGTAGAAGGTTTAGCTCAGATCAATAAATGCTTTCTAGAAGATTTTTGATTGATTTTCTTAATACTTTGTTACCTCCTCCTGCTCTAATGATGCTTCATTTATAGCTACTTTGAATTCCAGCCATTGGTGGTAAGTGACCTCCATTAATGATAGAAGACCATTCTAATTAACATATTTGAATTCTTTGACTTCTACTTAATCCTTGTCTATTGAAATGCTTGTAGTGCCAACCTTGGAGAAGATGATTTCTAGTTTCTTAATAAGCTTTAGTTGAGGTATTGCTGCAATGGTTGAGGCTTTCATATATATTGAAAGGGAATTATTAATGCTGAGCAAAGACTAATGATTAGGCTTTATCGTTACTCATCTTTTACTTATGACAGACAATGTATCTGTCCAACTGTTCATCAGACAAAGTTTTTGGTTGTCTTTCATAAGTAGTAGATGAATCATGGAGATGTCATTTTATCACATTGTATGATGAGTTGTCTGTTGCAAGTAACAGACAAATGCAGACGAATTATCCTTTCCAGTTCTTTGTCTTGTGGATTGTCTATTGAATTATAGAAGCACAAATGACTTATTTCTTTAGCGCTTTATCTATTGAGTTGTTTGCTGTAAGTAACAGACAAAATGTTGGAGAGCAAACGAATTTCCTTCATTGCTTCATCTGATGGGTTGTTTGTTATAAGTGACAGACTAAGCATTAAGGCACAGATGAGTTTTCTTCACGGCTTCATTTGTTGGTTTGTCTATTGTAGATAATAAATAGCTTAGTTGAACAGATAAATGTCATTACTCTACCAAATGAACTTTTCACTCTGCCATACGATCTTCACTTCTTCACTTTGTTTGTTCACAGCAGACGATCATTGGTTCACTTATGATAGACGAAGTCTTTGCTCTACCATACAGTCTTTCACTACTTTGCCAAAAGATCTTCACTTTTCTGCCTTTGTCTATTATCAACAGATGATCATTGGCGTAACTATGGCTTGCTTGTGATAGATGAAGTTTGATGTATGCACACTACTTTGCATCTATTAGATATAATCTTCCACTTTGACAGATGAATGGAAACAGCTAAACCCTTTCATTCATGCTTTGTTTATAATAGCACTTCATCTTTTGCTTTTTACTTGCTCAAGTCTTGACGCCTTGGAATATATTTTTTGTGCTCATTTTTCTTAAAACCTACAACTTGATTTTGCATACCAAAATCTTTGCAACAACCATTAGTACATAATCTTTAATCAAGTTTTATTTGTCATCGAAACCATGCATTTATACTAACATTCTCCCCCTTTTTGGTGATGACAAAACTTGATAAAAAATTATCTCATAAAAGATAATTTCCCCCTGAATGTCCGTAGTCTAAAAATGCTGCAAAGTTTAGTTTAATTATTCCTGAAGTTGTCATCTTCTGATATTTTTCTTATCCTGTTTTATATATATTCTCCACCTGATTATTTAAAATGTATTCTCCCACTAATTATTTAAAGATTATGCATATTTACATTTCTTTTTTAAGATAATTTATATAGTCTTTCTCCCCCTTTTCATCATAAGTAAAAAAAAACATCCACTCCTAGTAAGATAGACACACAAAGAGAAGTAGCCAAAAAATAATGAAAATATTTCATTTCATTTTAGGACAAGCAAAGCTACAGACAAAGATAAAAATAACTCAACTTGCACTAGGCAGTAGAGGTTGTGTGTGAGACAGGAGACAAGGGGAGGTAGGAAGAGGAGAAATTTGCATCACAGTGGGTGATACAAAGTTTTAAGGAAGGGAAGAGGGGAAGGAGATTATAACGAGGCAATTGTAGCCTCCTTTCCCTTCTCTTCAAGGACCCCAACTAATGATGAAGTTGGGTCTAGGGGTACAAGGGGCTGAGATATAGATTATATTCTTAAAAGACACATTTTTAAGCGAAATACTTTTGACGGTAAAGGTGATCTGAAGCATTATTACAAAAAAATGTAATATCATCCCAGCAAGAGAAGTGAGAGAACTTCCTTTGATGCTTCAATTTCCACCATTTGATGGTCTTCCTACTAGATCTTCTTTCTAAATGCCCTTCCTTGAGTTTCTTCATCGTTGTGGTGTAAAGAAGGACTCCTAGTTGTGGTTTAAAATAGATTGAATGTGGGGGCTATACAAGGTAGTTGATATGATATTTCAGTAAAGAGAGAATAACTCATCTAAAAATAGAGTCTAATGTGATAACGATAGTTGTAAATTGATTTTAGTAACAAAATGAGGTGTACTCAACCTCGAAAGCCAGGATTCAGATGAAGTACGAATAGGGCACTATATAGAGGTAACTTACTTCATATGAGATGAAGACTAGTCTCATGAAAGCATATTTAATGTTGCAATTTTAGGCACAAAAACATTAAAGGTTTTGTTTTTAGATAATCACATTGGTCATGCCTAAATTTCTTCTAATGTTGCAGAAGGTATCTAATGATAGTGGCTTAGTAAAAATATCAGCAAGTTGGGCATTTGTTAGCATATGCTCTAGGCATATATCATGTTTTTCTACATAATCGCTAATAAAATGATTATTGATTTCTATATACTTGGTTCTTGAATATAGAACAGGGTTCTTTGTCAAGCATATGAAACTAGTTTTATCACATTTAATTAGCATGTTTCTATATCTCAGTCCATAATTGAGAAGTTATTGTTTCATCCACAGCAATTGAGTGTAACAGATTCTCGTTGCTATATATTCTGCCTATGCTGTAGAGAAAGCAACACTAGTTTGTTTTCTAGAGAACCATGATACTAGACTATTTTCTAGAAATTGACAGGTTCTACTAGTACTTCTTCCATCAACTTTGTATCCTCCAAAGTCAACATCTAAATATCCAATGAGTTCAAAACTAGTTCCATTGGGATAATAGAGTCCTAGATTTGGTGTGTCAACTAGATACTTAAAAATTTATTTTATTGTAATAAGATGAGACTTCTTAGGACTGGCTTGAAATCTAGCACATAAGCATACACTAAAGAGAATTCTGGTCTAAATGCAGTAAGATAAAGAAGAGAACCAATCATACTTGATCTACAAGTTTACCCTTTTCCTCTTTATCTAGCCATGTTGATATGCTTATTGGAGTGCTTGCTGCCTTAATTTCTTCCATTTTGAACTTCTTTAGCATTTCTCTAATACATTTAGATTGAAAAATATAGTTTCCATCATCTCTTTGCTTGATTTTCAATCCAAGGAAGTAGTTTAATTCTCACATCTTATTCATTTCAAATTCAGCCTACATGATCTTTGAGAAATCTTAATATAGATTTTCATCAGTAGCTCCAAATATAGTGTCGTCCACATAAATTTGAACTATTAAGATATCATTGTTAATATTTTTGACAAACAAGGTAGTATCAACCTTTCTTCTCTTGAATTTATGATCACTTAAGAATTTACTCAACCTTTCATACCAAGCTCTTGGAGCTTGTCTCAAATCATATAATGCTTTGGTGAGCTTGTAGACATGATCTGGTTAATCATCATTTTAAAACAACGGGGTTGCTCTACATACACTTCTTCACTTTAATGTTCATTTAGAAATGCACTCTTTGTTAGTCCCTAACTGAATGGTAGCTCAAGAGGGGGGGGGGGGTGAATTGAGCTTCTAAAAATTTTGGCCAATAAAAGACTAGATGTGCTTTAAAATGAAAGAGATAATAACATACAATACATACACAGTATTTTTATAGTGGTTCACCCCTTCCTGGGTTCCTACTCCACTTCTCTAAGTCAGTCTTCTTTACTAAACTTAGGCTCCACTATAACACTTGTTAGTTTTACAAGCTCACCAACAACTTATGGTTTTCCAAGTTCACTAGAAACTCTTATACGTTGGTTTTCAAGTTTACCAACTAACTTATTGGTTTTTCAAAGCTAACTAGAAACTTTTACAAACAGTTGGTTTTACAGAGCTTACCAACTAATTCTTGGTTTTTTAAAATGAATGTACAATAATAATGCCTCTTATTTAGGCTAATGTAATGCATACCCCCACCCTATGCATTTCGACCACGCCACACCAGGTCGATGTGGAACGCTACCATTTCCCTTCTTCTTAAGGGAAATCTTACCATATTTTCACAATTTTCTTAATTTTAAGGGAAATATCCTACTTAAAATTCAACAAAGTTTGCCCTAAAATATATGCAGTTATACCTGATATACATTTATGAAATTAAATAAAATTTATATTTCTATAATCAAATGACAATAATTATACCTGCACACTCACATCCATACTCACAGCTCTGCCCAAGATCGGAACCAAATCATGATGGTAAATATTTTCCAAGATTAATAAAAATACATCTACAATATCATGAATAATTTACTTTGACATGCCATTATATTTAGTTTACAACATCTGGAATAAAATACAATCATACAGAATTACATAATGGGATTCCAATCCCAACATTCTAGCATACCATTAAAATATCTTCTACTCTTGCTTGCTAATCCCAACCCATAGTTGAAATTCATTACCTATCTCGTCAGCTAAAAAAAAAGATTAAGAAGGCGTGAGTCCAGGCAACTCAGTAAGTAGGCACAAATAATAAATAATAATAATAAATCATAATTAATACACATGTTATAATCCAGAACATTAATCAAAATAACACAATCTTACAACTACAACCATAATTGCAATATACTTCTATCTCATCCTGAGATGTATAATACAAAAATAAATATTCCATGAGGTTAAATTCCTCATACTATCCACACACATTCTTATCACAAAACTAGGATATTCCTATCCCTTTCATGTAGAAGACATCCATACACAAGGATGAGTATAACATGAGGTATTTTATATCTCCTTAGTCATTTCAATCCAAGGGATGCTCTCTATCCCTTGTTATATTCATACATAAATACTATTTATGGGATAATTCGTATCCCATTACATTCATACAATTACATACTCCCATTTTGTAGTACTCAAGGAATATTCATTATTCCTCAATACACATATGTTAACAAAATACATAAACATCATTCTTAAGCAATCACAAGATATCCACAATCCCTCATCCAAAACATATATGCCTGGGACAAACATGGGATAAACAATATCCCCATCCATTCATTCAAATCGTACAAGGGGCGCCTACTTACCTCAGGCCTCGAGCTCCACCCATATTCCTCTGGCTTTGTCTTTTCATCCTTCTTAGATCATCCTGTACAGGGCCAAAATCCCATGTACTTAACGATTTGTAATTATATACTCATTACATCATATAAGCATTTCTTTCATAGCCAATTTCTAATTATAATAATCAATAATATGATAAACATCTGTTAAACTAGGGTTTCTTCATAATTCAAATCAAGACCTTGATTGTTTGACAAATTTTCTAGTATCTTATATGAGTAACACCCGAATCACATGTAATTAACTCCTCTAAACTTTTAATCTAAACAATTTATGGCTTACATAGTCCATTCACAAAAATCCTTTTTTAAAACCTAACTAGGCATAGCCCAAAACTCTAGTCAAATCACTCCAAACAAGCCCCAAAACATTATAAATCACACATCAATCATTTATCCCATGATTAATTCAATAAAAATAAGGTAATTTCTAATTTTTACTATTCACCAAAACCCTAACTTAGCAATCTTCACAATTTCTCATGCTAAATCACCATTATCATTATGTTAACTCATTTTCCCATGAATTTATAAGCACATATATCAATTTAAGCCCCAAAAATCCAATAATCCCAAAACCCTAAAATCAAAAATTTGAGATTAAGTTAAGAAACTGAACTTACCTCTGCTTAAACATAGTTATCCTCCCCAAACAAAGGGCCAAGCTCCCAGCTCCATGTTGCACTTTCCATTTGGAGGAAATCTGACATTGCTTCCATTTTCTACGGTTTGAATGGGTGAAAATAAGGTTTAAAAAAATCACAAGTTTATCTAGCTAGTCATCATGATTTCCTAGCAAATTAAGTAAATGATTTAGCTAAATGGGGTCTTGGACATGAGAACGGGGTTAGGGATGAAGAACAGAATGAAAAATGAAAAATAGAATGATTTTAGGGCCTAAAAAGATTAGATTTTCCGGTGCTCCAAAATACCATAGAACCAGTGTCACGACAAAGAAAACCAGTATCAAAGCATAAACTTCATTGACTATCAAGTTTTGCGACATAGAAAACCTATGTCATGACATAGACTTTGTTGACTACCTAGTGTCGTGGCATAGAAAACCTGTGTCGCGACACTAACCTGCTGCCCCAATATACTACTAGTAATTTGAGCATAACTTTTACATATAATATCAAAATGACCTAGTTTTTGAGGCATTAGAAGGATAACATCAAGATATACAACTGTTATGTTAACAAATTGTTCCAAATCATCCCACAAACATGCTAAACATTTCAATAAAGTTGACTCATCTCATTCATCTTGTTATTTTTCAATCATTTGGAACAATTTTGGTGTATTGCTCATAATTTCCTCATATAATATCATAATTGAGTCATTTTTATTCCATTAGACAGATAATGTCATGAACTATAACTTATATGTTGAATATTCTTCCAAATTAGTTCATTATATATGTCAAAATTCAATCATAATAATCCCTTTTTCAAATTTAGCATTTACATTTATAAAAAATCACCAAAGCTTCATTTTTACATAAAACATTTTAAATCTCCCAATAATCACTTCCCATACATCACATGCATGAATTGAGACTTTTTCATAACATTTACTACCTCATTTGAGGTCAATTATCAAAAATCACCTATTCAGTTGTTTTCAACCGAATTTTCTCTAAATTTTCTATTATAAATAACTCCACATTCCAATTTCATACCAAATTACACTCAAGTCTTAAACCAAGATTCCCCACATATCACAATACATATAATAATTATCTTAGGCTATTTATATTAATCATAAATATGCTTTTTTCCAAATTCACCATTTCAGTTCTTTTCTTCTCATTGGCTTTATATAGCCCAAAGTAGTGACATTTATCAAATTCTTAGAGTAAACTCTACCCATTTTCACATGAGTAGATTTCAAGTAGCACAGATGTTATAGCTAACATGTATGAAAGTTAAAGTTTAATTAAAAGAACAAAGTAAGCAATAAGATCAATTTCAAACTCCTTTTGAAGTTGATGTAGATCTTATGTTGAGGATTTTGAATGCTTTGGCAGTGATATAGCAGCTGGAGTTGAATGATAAAAAGTTGTGAATGCTCTTATCTTAATCAATAAAATGATTTTTAGTATAATCTCTCTGTTATTTCTTATGTCATCTTAATCCTCTTTATATAGGATTTAAAATTTTAGCTATTGTAGTCTTTAGCACCATTTTCAAATTGGTTAAACAGGTTTGGTGATGACTTCTGTGCATTGTTGGAATTCAAAAATTCTAAGTAGAGTGTTGAAAACTTATGTGCTTTAATTTATGCCTTAAAAAAGTTTCTAAAGTGGTTCTACAAAACTTCTATAGTAAGTGAATTTTTGGCAGTATCCTCTTAAGAATTTTTGTCTGTTATCTTAATCTTCAATTGATATATTTCGAGCCTCTGAATAACTTCTGAGCAGCTTCTGATTTACTTATGTAACATAGGCTTTGGTTCTGATATTTTCTTTGACTCATGCCTCTTAGAAAAATGCCTTGTGAGAATGCTTCTGTGCAATGTTAGCATTCTATGTTGCTTCTGAATAGGCTAAATCTCTTTTGAGTTATTTCTAAGTAGCCTCTGATTTGCCTATGAAGGTTGGACTTTGCTTCTATCTATCTTCATGATTTATACTTTATTTGAACATATTTCTGAGAGTGTTTCTGCCTTGATTCTGCATAGTGAGTCACACTTTCTGCACTACTTTTGTGCACCATGACATGTTCTGTATTACTTCTATATAATGCTGTTTTGCCTTTGCGTTACTTCTGTTACTCTAAGCATTCATCTGACATGGTTCTAATCAATTGAGTTGTCCTCTGGGTTGCTTCTATGTGGCATGATAGAACTTTTGTGTTGCTTCTGAGTAATAATATAGTCCTTCTGATTTGCTTTTGTGCATCGTTGTATTGCTTTTAACTTGCTTCTGTGCATCTTCTATTTGTTTAATATTTCTTCTGAAGAAGTTTTGGGATGCGTCTGATCTAGTTTTGAGTTAAATGGTGACTTCTGAGTGATTTTGTGAAACTTTTGATTTTTTCTTAGCTTCTAATCTTTTCATGCTAGGATTCTAAGTAACTTCTGAAGTGACTTTTGAATGTCTTTTTATTTGAGCATTCCTTTATTACTTTCCTTAATCTATTTTGATATTAATAC